>JAPYZI010006337.1:0-18857 GCA_030523105.1 Ophioninae sp. A BG-2022a | reverse complement strand
ACTTGAAAAATCGGAAAAAAAGAGGCAAAGGGGTATGTATGGAAAAATTAGCAAAAATCGATGGTCCAACTTTGAAATTCTGCCAAAAATCGAAAAATCGTCGGAGCTTAATAATTAAAAAAGCATTTTGAAGATAAAATCATAACGAAGAGATTGAGCGCAAAGTGGAGCGCCAAATCCCAAAGGAAAAGAAGTTATCCATGATTGAGTGAAAAAACTAATTTTCCCCAAAAATCCAAAAAAATGTTGTATTTTAAATATTTTTTAAATTGGTCCTTTTCGACGTAATTTTGTCCCCTGAGCACGAATCCACCGTTTGATTCGCCCTAAACCCCCAATTTCTACGGAAACATGTAAAAAAAAATCCCCAAAAAGTTTTTGGCACCGAGGTCCACCGAACGGGCCCCCGAGATTCATCAGGATCCCAATATCTTCACGGACAATGAGTATAAGACGTTACGTAACACTCAAAATCACTCTCCCAGTTGGGAACTTCAGAGACTCTTTTCCTTTTCTTTTTCTTTTCGGGGTTGTGCTGGATTTGATAATTAGCAAAGAACTGATGACGATCGATCGATGCTCGGCTCTTTACTCCCAGAAGGTGGCGATTCGGAGAGCGGTCACAAAGGTGGTAACAAGGCTAAAAGGGTCAGGACGACCTTCACGGAGGAACAGCTGTCGGTACTGCAAGCAAATTTCCAATTGGACAGCAACCCTGATGGACAGGATTTGGAGCGGATAGCTCACGTGACTGGACTGAGCAAAAGAGTCACTCAAGTTTGGTTCCAAAACTCTAGGGCCAGACAGAAGAAACATTTGCACACAGGGAAGATGAAGGGACAGCATCATGGTAACGATCGGGACATCGCTTCGACAGCCCCAATGATACGCTTTCCACTTCCCGATCGTACTTTTGGCAATTTGTTTTAAAAGAATTTTATACCGTGAACGCAGCTCATCAATCGCCACCCAACACGAACCCATCAGCCGGAGACTTTGGCAGACACATCAACCTTCATCTCACGTATTCCTTCCAACATCAACAGCAACATCAGCAACCCCAACATCAGGCCCAACTCAGCCCTGCGGTCTGCAAAAGCCCAACACCGTCCATGTATCACAATCATGGTGAGCTTCTTTGGGTTCAATTTGCCCTACTTTTATTTTTATCAATTAGCTCATTACGGTTTTGACAATGGTAATCTCGGAGCGATCCAGTTGACTTTGATTCTAATCGCTGGGTACCTACTTTTGTCTTTGATCACACAATTATTGCTTTTTCCTAACAGTCTTTTATTTATCCGGACAGACTCCTTTTTGTCATTTTTATTTGTTCAAATTGGAAATATTTGTGAAAAATTTGTGGAAAAAAACAAGTTTTGTTTATTTGGATATTTTTACCAGTAAACAATTTGGCTAATTAACAATTCCGCCAATAAATATATTGGCCAATATACATTTTGGCCAATAATCAATAAGGCCAATAATCAATTCCGCCAACAAATATTTTGGCCAATAAACATTTGGGCCAATAAACATTTCCGCCAATAAATATATTGGCCAATAAACATTTTGGCCAATAATTAGTTTGGCCAATAAACATTTTGGCCAATAATCAATTGGGCCAATAAAAAATTCCGCCAACAAATATTTTGACCAATAAACATTTTGACCAATAAACGATTCCGCCAATAAATATATTGGCCAATAAACATTTTGGCCAATAATCAATTTGGCCATTAAACATGTTGGCCAATGGCCTTTTTGGCTGTTTTTCTTTGATGCAAACTTTCTCAGGCCCAAACACTTTTCTCTTTTATCCTTCTTTATTGTAAAAAATAAAAAATTAATAAAAAATCATGAAAAAATCGAATATGAAAATTGTCCAGGGTCCGAGCAGTCCATGGACGAGTTGTCGCAGGATTCGGTGATGCTGTCGATGTCCAACGAGGTCTAAAAAAAAAAATATCCGATGAAACATCATCGGAACGGAGTCTCTCTGCGCACCCATTCGCCCACGAACTTTTTCTCCTCTACTTTGTAAATAATGAATAAATATATTATAGTTAAAGGTTAAAGAAACGAGAGGGAAAGAAATATGATCGGACAGCCAATAAGATTTATCCCTCGATTATACCCTTGCTTGCCAAATTTCGAAAAATCTTCAGCTATCGCTTCAACGAAAACTTTAAACACTTGGATGTTGTTGGAGTTGCCAAAAGTATCGAATCGTACTTCCACCTTCCCCCGTCTCATCAAGCTCGTCTAATTATCCGTTATCGTTCCTGGCACGCCCCCACAATCCATAATAATACCCCAGACACCCTTCCTCAAATTACTTCCTCACTAAACTCTCCTGCATCAAAAATCCTTAAAATTGAAAAAAAAAAAAAACTTTTTTTCTTTCCGAGCGAAAAAAAAAAACATTATTTAAAAATTGAATTTTTTTTGTCACAATTTGGCGCTATGCTGAAATTGTCTCCCTGCGAGAAAGAAAAAATATGGACAAACATAAATTATTATCGATAAAAATGATCGATTAAAAAATTATTACTGCGAAGAAAAATTCACGAAACAATTATTATCGATTTTAAAAAAATGAACGAAAAAATTAATGAAAAATAATATAAAAATTGTGACTTGGATGGTCACATTAATGTGTAAATTTTTTTTTCTTAAATTAGACGGAAAATGTTCGTATTTCGCTCGATTAAATCGCGCACACTTTGTCCATTAATTCAATAATTAATAAAATGCACAAACACGATTTAGATTGTACTTAAACCTGTAAATATTGTAAACTAATTAGTCGTGTGATGGACGAAAAAAAAAAGAAATCGAAAATACAAGAGAAACTTTCGAAAAAGTGACAAACAAAAAAAAATGAAAAATTCTTCGTTACCTTGTATTCTCCGTTTGCAGCAGCCTGATTGGAAGATGAACGTAGGGAAAAAAGGTTTCGGGTAAAGTAACCAGTCATATATCGATTAACAGTGAAATTCTTCTCTCATTTTATTATTATTTATAACAGTACGGTATTTGTTGCCAAAATTCGCGGACGAAAAAGATAAACATTCGTTTTCGTATATAAATCGTTGACAACCAAACATTCCTTCCATACACTCGTCAACGCAAAAAAGCACAGACAAACGAATTTTTTAAAATTCTTGTTCGATTCAAAATTTCTCGTGCCGAGTATTGTTTTTTTTTATTTTCCGAAAATAGATTATAATTTTGATAATCGTCAAAAAATTCTTGAAAGTTCTCGAAAGTTCGACTATGATAACGAATTGTTGCAAGAAATGCAACATTTTCTAGCAAATCTTTGAAAGTTCTTCGGAATTATTCGCAAAATGTTTAAAAGTGCTTGAAAAATGTTCGAAAATCTTTAAAAATTCGTCGATGTTGTTTGAAATTCATTGAGAGTTCATCAAAGTTCTTCGTAAGTATTCGAGAGTTCTTAAAAGTTCATCGAAAATCTCCGAGAGTTCTTCAAAATACTTCGTAAAAATTCGAGAGTTCTCAGAAGTTTGAAAGTTCTTGGTAATATCTTTGAAAGTTCTTCGAAATATTTCAAGGACATTGAGAAGTTCTTCAAAATTCTTTCCTTCAAAAAAACAGGCAATAAATTCTTGAAAAAAAAAAATTTTCTTTTAATTGGAAAGCTCTAAAAAGTGTCAATACAAACAGGAACTCTTCGAGGAACTTTAAAACTTTCGAAAAGTAATAAAGGATTTTTCTAAAGTACCCGACATCGATGAAAGCTTCGATGAACTTTGAGGAGTAAAAAAAATTTGTACGATCTATCGAAAGTGCGACGACAATGAGAAATTTTTCGAAAGTTCTTCGTAAGTTCTTCGTTTCGCGTGTCTATATGTACAAACCAACACAGCCACTCGTTCTATCCACTCGATTCGATCAACTTTCACACTTCACGGGAGATGTAGCAATCACATATATTATCAATAGGTGTCAATCACATTGACTCCAATATCAATAAAAAAAAAATAATAATAATAATATTAATAATAATAGGAATTGTTGATGGAAGAAAAAGATGAAAAATAAAAAAACGTTGGGAATAAATAAAGGGCCCGCGACGCGACGATATACCTCCGACTATTTTCTCTATTTACAATTCATTATTCGACGCGACGATCTCTCTCCTCGATCATTGCTTTCTTTTTTTTTGCCACCTTTTCTTCCTTTCTTTCTTATTCGATCGTTGCACGTATCGGGTGCATACGTACAACATTAATACTCGAGAGTCACGACGTTGCCTCTCACTCCCACTCACGCTCGCACATATTCACCTTTTCGAACCACTTTCTCCAGATCGTTCTCGTTATCACGAAACGACCATCTTTTATCTATTTACACTAACAATAAGATCAAATAATCAAAACAAAATTTGATGATCCGAAAATCAATTAAAAAAAAATATCAATTTTTAATAAAAGAGGAACGAAATTCAAGACGAATTTTCCAACAAAATATTTCCACAATAATCGACAAACATTTTTGAATGTTTTTTTACAAATTTCAAAATCCATCAAAAAATCATGGGAAAAATGAAAAAAAAAAAAATTCTAAAAATGTTTTGCACCGTTTAAATATTATTCGAGAAAAATCGCGTTCGTGTTTAATCGCTGGAGAATATTCATGTTTTTTTTATTGTTGAAAAAAAAGAATAAAATTCTGGAAGGGTCGAAAAATTCGTCAAAATTTGGAGTAACTTTTGAGTCAGCCTTGAAAAGGTCTGAAAACCGAGCTCACAAACGAGAATTCTCTTCAGGATCATTTCGCTCAATTGACGTTGATCCTCCGGTGTCGTAGTCGATAAAAAAAAAAAAAACCATCAGTCGGACGGGTGAACGTAAATTATGTCGTCTGGTGACAAAATTGAACTTGAAGATGGTGGGTGGGGGTCGTTGGGGTCATCGGGGTCAAGGGCGTTAAAGGCGTCATCGGACTTCCGGGACTTTCGCTACCAGCACTTCCGGCTCCCTGATAACCTCCCAGATACGTCCCCACCATGCTTACACCCCCCGGATACATTTGCTCCCCCGGATGATGCTGCAGAGGTGGCGAATGATGCACTGAAAATGAAAAGACACGTATGGGGAAAACCTTTCGTAGATGCAGGAAAAAACTCAACTTTTTTAAATTTCACCCTTAAGGGATTTTAAATCCCTTAATCGTGGTAAAGTGGCCCTTAAGGTCGCTTAAAGTCCTCAATCCTCCGAAAGTGATCCTTAAAGCTCTTCATCGACCGTTTCAAATTCGAGAAAAAATAACGAAACGAAAAATATTCGAACGACAGAAAAAATATTTCTCATAAATCGGTAAATTCGTGTAACCACGAAAATTCACTAGACTTTCGAAATAAAAATCGATCGAGCAGCAACAAAGTACCGGATAAACAAAAATCAATTTTACCACAAAATTAAAGATTACTAAATTTAAAAAAATGGTATAAAAAATAACCGAATTTGAAAAAAAATTAGAAACTAACAGATTAAATAAACTTTTTAATTACCACATTTAAAAAATATATATATATATATAAATTACTAGAAGAAAAAAGTGGTCTAGTGATTTTCAACGCGAGTCGAGAAAATCACTAGATCCGTAAAAATAGAGAGAAACGCAAAAAAAAAAATGAGAAATATGAAAAACCAGCTTACTTTGGGTTTTGATTTTGCCGCTGTGCTTCTTTTGTCTGGCTCTCGAATTTTGAAACCAAACTTGGGTGACCCGTTTACTGAGGCCTGTAACGTGAGCTATCCTCTCGAGATCCTGACCGTCAGGATTGCTGTCCAATTGAAAGTTCGCTTGCAAAACGGACAATTGTTCCTCGGTGAAGGTCGTTCTAACCCTTTTGGTCTTGCTTCCTTTACCGCCGTGTTCGGAGTCGCAATCCTCCGAGGACGAGGTGTTGTTACCCTCGACGACGTCGAGATAATGAGCTTTGCACAGTAATCTCGCGTCCAAGAGGGCAAACTGTTCCCCCGTCGATAATTGACGGGAACAGGCGTCACAAGCGAAACAGGCCAGATGATAGACGCGATCCCTCGCTCGTCTCACCCAGTCGCCAGCCCCCACGCTTCGCCCGCATTTCGCGCATTTCGCACCGAACGTTCTGCAAAAAAGACGAACCAACTTTTTCCATCATTCACGAGTCTCGATAACCGAACCTACCGAATAAACGACGATTAATCAAACCCCTGTTTCATCACTTTTTATACAATAGCAATTTTAGCTTCGTTTATTGGAAAATTTATACTTTTAAACAATCAGATTTTTTTCTGATTTTCACCTTTTTTTTTATTTATTCGAAAATTAATACTTCGAAACAATCATCTTTTTGTCTGTTTTTCACCTTTTTGTATTTATTGGAAAATTAATACTTTGCGACAATCTGGTTTTTTCTTTTTTTTTTTATCTTTTTTATTTATTGGAAAATTAATACTTTGGAACAATCTGGTTTTTTCTGTTTTTCATCTTTTTTATTTATTGGCAAATTAATCTATTAATTTTCCAATAGTTAATTAATTAATATATCAATTTTCCAATAAAATAATTTTCCAATTAATTTTCCAATATTAATATAATAATTTTCCAAATTATACTTTGGAACAATCTGGTTTTTTCTGTTTTTCACCTTTTTCATTTATTGGCAAATTAATACTTTGAAACAATCATTTTTTTTTTCACTTTTTTTATTTATTGTAAAAGTAATGCTATGGAACAATCTGGTTTTATAATCAATCGTATTCTCGGTGAATAATATAGTACATTTACGTAAATCACTTATCATTTCGAATTGTTTAAACATTATTATGACTTTTATTGAATTACAATTTAATTAATATAACTCATGTAAAATGAGATTTTATATAATCAAACAGAAAATTATAATAAAAAAAAAAAAAAAAAAAAAAAAAAAAAAAAAAAAAAAAAAAAAAAAAAAAAAAAAAAAAAAAAAAAAAAAAAACATTCGACCCTCAGTCAAGTAACTTTTCGATGTTTTATGATTTCTAATCGAAATTTTGCAATTCTTGATTTTTCATCGCGAAAAGAACGAAGAAAGAGCAAATGGAAGATGAGAAGAAAGTTTCCGTGGGCCATCGGGTGGTTCGACCGAAGGATCAGGAGCGGGCGGAGCGTGCGGTTTTCATTCATGAACTCTGCCCGGAACGCGAGAACGAATCTCGACAGGCTGGCTTCATTATCATACTACATTACTACCGGACCAAAGTTCGGTAGTAAAAAACCAACCAAGAAAAAAATAATGATAAAAAAAAAACACTAATTTTTCGTACTTTAAACAAAAATTTCGAAATAATTGCAAAATATAAATATAGTTTCGAATGCGTTTTTTTTTTTCGAAAACTTTACAAAAATACATCGATTTCGTTATTTCCCCCCCCCCCCAAAAAAAATACAAATAAAAAAACGTTCAAAATAATTTAATATTATTATTATTCGGGTTGAATCATCGATAGGGATAACACACGCGTGGTTATCAATTGATAAGGAGAGAGAGGGAGGGTTGGAATAAGGATCGCGCGTACTCGATACAGCATCTCGGAAAAAGGAAGCAAAGGGCGAAAGACTTAGGGAATAATAAGCGTCGAGGAGGTATCAGCGGCGCAAAATCGATGCTATCGGAGTTTCGATATTACTATGGACGGGCGCAGTGGGTATTCCACCGCCTATCGTACATTGCATCAGTTGCAACGTCATTGCTGTCCTTGCATCCGGACGAGTATGAGAAATTATTATTTCGAGGGCATCGTGTCTAAGCGATGTACGCTACTAGGACCTCAAAACGGATTTCATCCAATAACGCGTCTATTCCTCGAAAAAGTGACTTCGAGGACACTTAAACTCATCTAACGTTGAGTACGGGGACATTGTCTAGTTTGGGGACAGTCCTCGAAACCATCAAAATCGACTTTTCTGGGAATCATTGTTCTCCCGTGATATCGAAATTACCTCGGAATTGCATCGAAACGACCTTTGTAAAAATATGTTTCTGTTTGTTGAAAAAGTAACTTTGAGGACTTTAAGTTTTGTGTAATGTTGATTACGGGGACATTGGCTAGTTTGGGGACAGTCCTTGAAATCTTCGAAATCGACTTTTCTCCGATACGTGGGAATCATTGTTCTCCCGTGACATCGAAATTACCTCGGTATTACCTCGGAATTGCATCGAAACGATCGTTGTAAAAATATGTTTCTGCTTGTTGAAAAAGTAACTTTGAGGACTTTTAGTTTTGTGTAATGTTGATTACGGGGAAATTGGCTGTTTTGGGGACGGTCCTCGAAGTGTTTCTCTGAAATCGCCTTTTCTCCCGTATGTACGATTAGCATACAGTCGACTATATATCGATTATGGTAATGGCTCGTCGCGGGGACACGCCTAGGAGCCTGCCTCCGGTATACGAGGACACATCCTCGCGTGTCCCGAGGCCCTCGAGATACCTTTGCTACGCGCTATAAAGAAGGTAAAGAAAAGAAAAAAAAAAAAAACAGAAAAAAAATAAAGAATGGCCGTTCCTGCGCCCTGCAACTGGAATACCGATCGGCTTTGCCGCGGCATGACTCGGTGCTCATCCGGATCTTCCTCTTCATCTTCAACGTACGTATGGAGATAAAAAAAATGAATGTATTTTTTTTTGTGTCTCCTAAGCTCTTTTTTCTGTCTCTCTCTCTCTTTCTCTCGCTCGCTCGCTTTCTCCCTTCGTCTAACCTGCCATCCAAAAGTAATCTTCGAGATTGGTTTGCATAAATAGTCAAATCTTCGAAAACGATCAGGACCTGTTTTTGTATTCCCTTCTGATCACGTATCTCTATTCGGATCGATGTTTCTAAGCCGTAATAGCTCGGAAAACATCCCACTGATGAATCAATCAGGTCTACCCGAATTTACGATAAAGTCGTCTGATCTGACCAACCTAGTTCCGAAAAGTATCATTTCCGTACGGAAAAGTTCTCGAATGTAAATGTCATCCGGGGATCCAGCTCTGGACGAAGTGACAACGGAAAACGAAAATCTAACGAAGAACAATGGATCATCCGAAAACTTAATTCCTGACGGAATGTCATTTGGTAATTTCCGAATAATTTCTGGGAATTGCCGAAAAAAAAGTAAAAAAATTGAAAATTCCAATACTTGAAAATTCTAAAAATTGATAAATCAAAAAATTTTAAATACCGATAATTGAAAATTCTAAAAATTGATAAATCAAAAAATTTTAAATTCCAATACTTGAAAATTCTAAAAATTGATAAATCAAAAAATTAAAAATACCGATAATTGAAAATTCTAAAAATTGATAAATCAAAAAATTTAAAATTCCAATACTTGAAAATTCTAAAAATTGAGCAATCAAAAAATTACAAATTCCAATAATTGAAAATTCTAAAAATTGATAAATCAAAAAATTAAAAATTCCAATACATGAAAATTCTAAAAATTGATAAATCAAAAAATTAAAAATTCCAATACTTGAAAATTCTAAAAATTGATAAATAAAAAAATTGAAAATTCCGATAATTGAAAATTCTAAAAATTAATAAATCAAAAAATGTAAAATTCCAACAATTTAAAGTATTAAAGATATAAAATCTCCATTCGAAAATAAAAATCCAATACGATCGAAAGTGAAAGAGGGAAAGGGAGGTGCAGAGATGTTGCACTCGATCGCACACAACATAGGTGCGCGGTAAAGTGCACCTCGAGTTTGCACATGCGCACGAAACACGACGAATCGTGCGCGACGCGATACATACAGTATCGATAAATCTAAAACGTTGAGGAGCGATCGGGGCAAGGGAGGGGGGGTTAGGTGTCGGTAGCCGGAGCACGAGGAAGAGGCGAATATACAAGGGGGAGGCTCGTATATAGAGTCGAGTTCTCCGATGATCGTGCGCGCTGCTACCAATCCCGCCCCGCCCTAATTTATCCATTTGTTCTTTCACAAGTGGAGAGAATCTCTTTCGGGAGGCTTCGCGCGCGAGGACCGTGAGGAGGCCCGCTATAAGTCACCGGAGGATTAAGTCGAGCGAGGAGGAGGCGGATTGTCCAGCTGTTACGGGATACCGGATTCGACCTCCCGTCGTAAATACGAACGAAATAAGTAACTTCGAGGACTTTGTATCTACGGAACGTTGACTTTGGGGACGCCTGGTTATTTCGAGGACATCGACGAATCGCTCGTACGGGAAATCGTGGATTTGAAAGAAGCGAAGAATCGACGCTTGCACAAGTTTAGTTGAATTTATTTGAAAATGTTATTTCGAGGACATCGCGTAGTACGCGGTATTGAGGACAATCTTTCGTTGCGGGCACATTCCGTCGTGTTGACAATCTCCAAATGTATTTATTGTTTTTGTCAAACTTGACTTTGAGGACACCGCGGTTTATGTAATGTTGAGTTTGGGGACAATTTGGTACTACGAGAACGGTCCTCGAAGTTGACTATCTTTGAAATCATTTTTATTCCACGTGTCGACGTTTATGTTCCTAGAGTGCAATAATTCTTGAAAGCATAAACGATGGACGGAAACCTTCGCGCATAGTCCGGTCTCTCGAGAGTATTAACCTGCAATCGTGTATATCGTACGAATGTCAATATTTTATGAATATTTATTAGTGCACTTTCACGAGTAATATTCTATCGGAATAAACGGTACGAATAATGAATCGATAAAAATAAATGAGAACGATTGGACGAATTCGTATCAGTGATTCAATTATCGTCGGTGCATCATTAAAAATGCCAGATTCGTTGATTATACCGAACGGTTCGATTTATGAATCATACGGGAAATAATTGAATTTAATATATTCGAGAAATTGATAAATCGCTGAAACGCTCGAATCGAGGTAATCGAGTTGTATGATTCGTTTGAATTTAATAATCCAATTGATTAAGTTGATTTCCAATGAATAATGGGATCGAGCGAGTCAATTTAATTGAATAATGAACCAAATAAGTTAATAAAATTGAATAATTGAATATTTGAATGGAACGAGTTAATGGAATTGAAGAGTTGGATTTAACGTCTCAATTCTATCGATTACTCGAGTCAAATTCGACGAGTATTCACTTCGATCAAATATTTAAATCGAAATATACAATTTCCTTGAATCGACGTATTTGAATTGAAATTCTTCAATTCTTTCGATTTCTCGAAAATTATTTCGTAAAAATGATTGAATCAACGAGATCGATCGAATCTCGAACAAAATTTATACCAAGTTTAATCGATCGAACGAAACATTTGAACGAATCGAATTGACTTTACGATTATTGGGACGGGAATAAATCGAGATGATTTTTTACGATCTATCCGATCTAGCTGTACTTGAAAAGTCGAGTGAATGGAAAAGTGCACGTACAAATGCAATCGAGCACACAGGGAGGGAGTCACGATAAAGCCAGGAGGGAATAATATCACAACAGCTGTATTAATGTCGAAGGCCCGTATACTAGCGCGATGGCTTATTACGAGGCGAATTCCTCGAGCCTGCACCCCGGCTCGTAAATGCTCGGCATCGCTGACTCTCGAGCACTTGTGAATTTATTATTTTTTTTTTTTGTTTTTTTTCTCCCTCATCCCTTTTTGTACCACCCCGTCTCGTTTTGTCTCCCGTGACTGGGCAGGAGCCGCGGCGTTCAAGGAATCGACGCGGTACGTGATTTATTTTTTATTTATCAATTTTTTCTTTAAATGTATAATTTTTTTTTTTTTTAATCTTTTTTTTTATTTCAATTTCTAATTATATTTCTTTTAGTACTCGAAAGGTGCATTCCAGATAGTAACGTTTTAGGAATATAAAAAGTCCCTAGGATGTTCAGTTTAAAATTCATTATCACTGGGATATCCCCATATAGTAACATTTTTGGAATATAAAAAGTCCCTAGGATGTTCGGTTTAATATTCATTACCACTAGGATATCTCCAGATAGTACAATTTTTGGAACGTGAAAAGTCCCTGGGTTGTTCGGGTAAAAATTCATTGTCACTAGGATATCCCCAGTCAAGTTTTTTGGAACATGAAAAGTTACTAGGATTTCTTATTCTCCCGAAATCGAACGAATCCAAAACTCGACGAAAAAAAAATAATCCAAAAAATCCCTAGGCCTCGGTACCAAAAATTCACCAGAATTCTCTTTTTTTCTGATTTATCGTTTCTCGTCTCATTTTTTTTTTTTTGTTCCGGCCCTTATTCTTTTCGCAAGTCACGCCGGTTGTCGGTTTTCCTTAATCCTCTCGTTTCATTCAATGATCGGAGGATCAAACGGAGAAAAGAACCGATGAAACGTTGGAAGGTCTAACCTCCCCGGTCGCCATAGGTCCCCTAGGACGTGACATTGTAACAAGGCTTAAGAAAGATGCGGTAGCTCTCCAAGAGACGTACGAAAGAAAAGAGCCATCAGGAAACGAAAACCAGGCCAGATATCGCTTATAGCGACCGTTGTTAAAAAGTACCTGTTCGAACCTTTTTTTACGCCCTACGAATATTTCACCAACCTGACAAAAAGGGAATTGACAAAATCACCGTCCGGAGATTTTCGAACGAGGAAGGTTTACGAAGCTCTTTTAATTAAAAAATAGAAATTTTGGTTAGCGTTGACTCAAAAGGCGACGACTTTTCACACCTTTTGAATCGACGCGTTGGAACGCCCAATTTATCAGTTTGGTGAATACCGGAATGGAAAATTGAATCGGATAATGAATTCGAGTTGAATGGGAGAAGATAAAAAGGTTTTCGACTCACAGCGCGTAGTCGTGCCTGCAATAGAGCCTCATGCCTCTGAGGAAACACGAGTGTTGGTCGTGAAGGGGCCGCGAACACGCGCAACACTTTAAACAACCGGAGTGCCAACTTCGTCCGCCGACGCAGAGGACCGTACGCTCCCGAACGCTCTCTCCGCAACCACCGCAATCCATATCCGTGCCATCGTTGCTCTGATCACTGTGGCTGCTGCTTATGCTATTGTTGTTGTTGTTGTTGTTGTTGTTTATATTGCTCGAAACAATGTTTTTCTTGATTCCGGCGATGTTGTTGTTCGAACAGAGCAAAACATCGTTCGGCTCGCTCTCCGTCTCGATTTCGGTCTGAAAAATTGAAAAAGAGAAAACCTATATTAAACCAGAAGGATCAATTTTCAGTCTGAGGACGTTTGTCTAGGGAATTTGCAGGTAGAAATATTTGAGTATTGATTTTTCTGGACAAGTTTTCCTGGACAAGTTTTTCTGGACAAGTTTTTCTGGACAAGTTTTTCTGGACAAGTTTTTCTGGACAAGTTTTTCTGGACAAGTTTTTCTGGACAAGTTTTTCTGGACAATTTTTTCTGGACAAGTTTTCCACTTTCGAAATTTACAATTCTCTAATAAAATTGGATTTTGCCGGAGACCCCCGGTTGGAGAAACGTTTGGATTTATTCTGGGATTTCTTGGGGTTTTTTTTTTAGTTATCTTCGACTCATCGTGATATAATTTGGCAGCCTTTAGTCGTAACGTAACTTGTTCAGACAAAATGTTCACCTTCAAACTCAAAATCATTTGATCCAAAATTTGCGAAGGCATATTTGCCAAAAACGAAGGATTTCGGATTGACTCACGAGCCAAGTCGATCATTTTAATCGATTAACTCGAAATTTCAATTTTGCCTTTCACACGAAATTTTCTAGTCGCCAAAAAAAAAAAAAAAAGCACTTCTAAACTGTCGCAAAGCTCGTCACCGACTGAAAGAATTTTGATACGAGGATCCGTTTTTTTAGTGTCGTCGAAGTTGAGAAAGAATAGAGAACGTCTGTTAATCCTAGGAAAGCACTTGTTAAAACACACCGAGATCAACGAGAACGTGGCAAACGTCGCGTTCGTCGAGCGAGGCCTCCTCTCACCTCATCTACGAGCAGGTCAGTTCAGGTGAACCTAACAATTCAAACATTTGCACGAAACAAAGTGTTCCGAATTTTTTTTTTTGTTCTTCGCTGTCGAGCCTCGTGTGTGCGGGACAGCTGTCGAAACATCGAAGCTACACGCGTCCGGTCTTACAATAAACGCGTTTTACGAAATCTCACTTATGAAGAGGAAATATCACGAATCGGCACGAGAAATCCAATTATATTGACTAAAATCGATGTCATAACAGCCATTGATAATTTCATGAATTACCTGTTACTAGACAAGCCTGTCGTTTTATTCACTTCTTATAATCATTCATTGATAAATTTGATTTATAATTCTTTTTTATTATTCATCAATTTTATTCACTTTTTTTATTATTCATAAATTTTTATATTTTTTTATTCATTTAATTCCAGGCATCATTTTTTATTATTTATTTATTCCTTCAATTACTAATTTTAATAATATTTATAATTATTCATTGATTGATAAATTTTATTTATAATACTTTTTTATTATTGATCAATTTTATTCACACTTTTTATTATTCATAAATTTTTATATTTTTTTATTCGTTTAATTCCAGGCATCATTTTTTATTATTTATTTATTCCTTCAATGAGTAAATTTACTAATATTTATAATTATTCATCGATTGATAAATTTTATTTATATTTATTTTTATCACTGATCAATTTTCAGTATTCCAAACTGTTTTATTCGTTCCCCAGTAATTATAAACGTTTTTTTTCTTTATCATTTTTCGATTTTTTCGAAATAAAAATAAAAAAAATTAATAAATCGGTGTGAAAATTAATGAGTTATTGGGGCTAAAGAAATTATTCTTTCCCAAGTCCAAACACCCTCTAGTAAACGAGAATACGAATCGGGAAACGCGATTGCGAATCCAGTGAAGAAAATTTCTCCGGATGCCAGAGGAGAAAGGAAAAGGGGAAGGGGCGGTGCCCGGGGGTTTTTTTTTTTTTTTTTTTTTTTTTTTTTTTTTTTCGTTTTTCCGCTGTTACGGTTTTCTGCTTTGCTTATACCTGCGGACGCGGGTTCCGATCGTACATATACCTGCAAACTCATAGGTTATGGGATATCGAAGACGCGCCGAAGAGGTTAAGAGAGAGAAACTGAGCTTTCGCTCGCGCCGGAACACCCGAAAGGTTTTAATTTACGACGGGCAGGAATGTGGAACTCCTACAGTGCGTATTTGTTACGTGTAGGTATCGTATACACGAGTCAGTTCTCTTGGACCTAGCCGTCGGATCTCGGACGAAACCGAACAGCCGCGTCAAATTCTTTTTTCGTTAGTTTTGCGCGAACGAATTTTACGGAAATTTCAAAGAAGAAAAAAAGAAATTCTTATCGATCTTTTACCCACCTACAGCCGTCGTCGTTATCTTTTATCGATCTCTTACCGATCTCTTACCGATTTCTTACCGATCTCTTACCGATCTCTTCCCGATTTCGTGCCCGAGCTGGTATCGATTTTTTACCCCATCCCTTATCGATATCGTGCCGATTTCTTACCGATCTCTTACCGATCTCTTACCGATCTCTTCCCGATTTCGTGCCCGAGCTGGTATCGATTTTTTAACCCATCCCTTATCGATGTCATACCGATTTCTTACCGATTTCTCACCGATCTCTTACCGTCCTCGTACCCGATCTACAACCGATCTTTCACCTAGCTCTCAACAATTTTTTTACTGATCTCCTAGCGATCGTTTCCTGATCCTTTACCGATCTTTTACCGATTTCTAGTCGGCCTTTTACCAGTCTTGTACCGATCCCTTACGAATCATCAACCGATCTCTTACCGATCTCTCAATGTTCTTTCACCAATTTCCGATCGTTTTTTCACCAATTTCTTGCCGATCTTTTACCGATCTCATAATCTCTGACCGATCTCTAACCGTTTAAACGCCAATTTCATCCTTATCTTTAACCAATTTTCGATAACGAACGTGTAAGACCGACAAGATAAGGATAAAGAAACCAGACGTTTGAGACGATTATTTCCCTAATCTGACACAAGCATTCCAAAACCATCGGAATTCGATAAATTCTCGTGTAACGATCTTCTCTTGCCGATCTTCGCGTCTTTCCTCGCACCCTTGATTATCCGTTTGAAAAATAATTTATGAGTCTATCCGGAAAAGCTCGATAATAAATACGACCGCGCACGCGCATCGAAGCCTAACCTAAGGCCCATTTCGGGCCCGTCCATCCGAGTTATTCTTGTCCCGGAATGCAATCAACAAGTAATAAGGACGAATAATGACGGCTATTCTTTATTTCTCGGGACGCGAGTGCCCGTATAGAAGTGAGAAAAACACGAGGATCACGAGTGATGAGCTCCAACGCCACGTGGAATATTGAGGAGCCCAGGAGACCGAGAAATAAAATAAAAAAAAAAAAAAAGAAAAACAAAGAAATACATAAACGATCGCGAGCGAGCTGACAGGGTGAGAAATAATCTTAGCCACGAAGGGTCAAACGATCTTGCGCGCACGCAGCAGACTACCGGTCATCAAGTTTACACACACGAGTTGGAAGCTTTTTTCTCGTCTCAGGCCTCAAACCGGAAACGCCGAATTCGTGCGTAAAAATGAAAAAAAAAAGACCAAAAAATAAAAGTGATCAATACTCTCGTTTATATATTTTTATAAAGCAAAAATTCGAACATTCCAATTTTCCATCTCCGGAAAACAATAAAATCATTTTTTTTCGTCATATTTTCGTAGCGAAAAATATTGTAAAAGAAAAACAAAAAAATTTGTTTAAAAGATAAATACAAAAAATCTAATAATACGAATATTGCAATTTTCTATCTTCGGAAAAAAACAGTAAAATAAATTATTATTATATTTTCGTAACGAAAAATGTTAGAAAAACAAAAAAAAACAAAAAAAAATGATACAAAAGAAATTTACGAAAATTAAATAATTCGAAAAATCCGAATATTAATTTATGTGAAAATAGCTTTAATTCCATTATCGTAAGAACGAACATTTATCTTTGCTTTTGATTCTTTTTTTCATTTATAATTGAAAAATAATTTTTAAAAAATGTTCCAAACGTGAAATAGAACGTTTTCGAAAAAGATTCGATCGAATTTTTGTTTCGATTGAATCGCGCGAGAAAACTCATTTCGCTCAGACATAAATTTCAACCGGAAGGAATCTCCTTCGACGATTGATTCGCGCTTTAAATATCAAATACAATAATCGAAATTTATGGAACGGAGAATCATGCAAAGACTGTTTACTCGCGAGTGGATTTCTCACTCGTTCCGTCGCTCGTTAATCGCGCAGCTCTTTTTTTCTCTTTCTCTTTTTCGACGATCGTCGTATAATTCATCGTTCGAGAAAAGAATGTTCGATCGTTTCGATAGATCGAGCGATCGAGGATTTCTCATCTATTAAAGGGATTGAGACGTCGCAAACTCAAAGCCATACGAAACATCGACAAAATCGATATCACTGCTCACCTTTATTATTTATTATATCCAAACAAACCCAAACAAACCCAAACAAACCCAAACAAACCCAAACAAACGCAAACAAAGCCATACGAAACATCGACAAAATCGGTATCACTGCTCACCTTCATTATTTATGATATCCAAAACTCAAATCCAGCCGATCAGTAGTATTTCATCACGAAAATACTTTCATAATTAATATCCCCGAGATCGGGCGCACTCAACCGGAAGTCAATATTCTCACACGTGTCCCAATTACCACGTAACGGATGATAAACAATAAACAATAAAAAATATAAAAAAAAACTTGCCCGACCGTTTTCGAAATTAGTCTTTTTTTCCGATTTTCGCCGATTTTATTTGTTTCTCTTGCCGATTTTTCACTTCCGATCTTCCGGTTCTTGCCGAATTTACTTCCGATTCTTCGCGACTTTTTACTTTCAGTTTTCGACAATTCTTTTGCTTGCGGTTCTTAAAAATTTTTCACTTCGCGTCGACGATTTTTCTACTTCAGTTAATCAACAATGTTTAACTTCCGATTCTTGCTCGTCTTATTCGGAGGTGTCGATCGAACGTCCGATCGTTGGTGATCTCACATTCGGTTATCGTCGATCTCACTTCCGGTTCCAACCGATTTTTTCACCGTTAAATTTCGTCGGCCGTTTTCTTCTTTTTCGGGTAAAAAAAGAGATCGATACGGAAGGCAGTATCAAAATCCGATCGTGGCTGATCGATGACAACTTTCGATCGTTAGTTTCGAGGATGCTGATCTTTGGTTGAAAATTTGAACGGAGAAGCCGTCGAGCAATGTGCCGATCGGATCGTGGCCCGGATGAGACTGGAGACCACGATGGTTGCCCCTACCACGGATCCACCTTCGAACCGTTCTCTCTCTCTCTCTCTTTCTCTCGGTGACTTTCCCCCGGCGCTTCGCCGCGAATCCAGCGCCGGTTCGACACCCATCCAACGAGTTTTTCTCGAGTCCCCGAACTTCCCGTTTGATCGCACGTAGAGAGAAAAACGTTGAGAGAGGGGAAAAGAGGGGAAATGAGGGGAGGAATCGCCCTTGGGGCTTTCCTGGACGACTGGAATCGTTCGTTCGAGAGGGGATGAGATCCGCGATCGCACGAGAGGCTGGATCGAGGTAGGCGCGTCGTGGGCCGTCGATTCACGAAGGGGAACAAGATTGCACCATCCCCTGGGAGGTGGCACGGTCGAAAGTACTCCTGGTTACTTCGAGGACGCTCCTTTCTAGAAATGTCCCCGAAATCAACGATCCGCCAGTGGCCGAGTCCTCAAAATCACATTTTTGGATAAACGCGTAGCGCAATCCGCTCGTTCAAGGACAGTCCTCGAAATATACTTCTACGTCCTGGGAGTCATCTTTGCGTTGATAGAGAGTCCTCGAAATCACTTTTTTTCGATAAACGTA
>JAPYZI010006336.1:0-14411 GCA_030523105.1 Ophioninae sp. A BG-2022a | reverse complement strand
ATGGATGGATGGATGGATGGATGGATGGATGGATGAATGAATTAATGAGTTGATGAATTAATGAATTAATGACTAAATGAATGAATAAATAAACAAATGCATGAATTAATAAATCTATAAACCACCATTGGATTCCATTTTTCGAATCAAATTCCATCCATTTTTACGAATTATATTTATTGATTTATTTTCTAATTATTGAAAAAATCACCAAAGAGCATTATCTTTAAAAACGCTCTGAAATTCGTCTCATTTAGTTTTGTTCTAAATGTTATTATAATTATTATTGGCATTTATTTAATAATAATAATAATAATAATAATAATAATAATAATAGTATTAGACTTAAGGTAAACGAAATAAATCTAAAAAAATTCGAGATGAAAGTATTGCGAGAGATAAAAAGACAAATAGAGCAACAAAGATGAAACGGACACGAAAAACTTACTCCAAGTTGTTTCAGTAACGCGATGTCTTCCCTGTATTTGTTATAAGCATCGCATGCTACATCCGCATTATCGTGGTTAAAGATACTGCTGTTGGGCACGTGAACGAAATTATCCCAAATACTGACACCTTTACCTGTCCGAACAAATAAATTTATAAACATTTTTTTAACTCTCAAATAATTGAAAGATTTTTTTATAAATATAAAATTATTATTATTGTTGATTAATAAAATAAAATTGTTTAAGCGCGTGAAAATTCATATTTTTAAGAGGATTTTTTTTTTTATTTGGATTTGTTTGGGTTTGAAATTAATCAAGAAAAAAATTTTTAAAAAACGGTTACCGCTCACGTTCCATGAACCTTCGATTTGGAAGGCAGCCGTGCTAGCCCCGATAACGAAACCTTCCGGAAATTGTAAATAATTCGATTCGTCATTCTCGATTGCAGCGTTGCACCTGAAAATCACGAAAAAAAAGCAAAAAAAAATATATGCAATGAATGTTTTTGTTTATTCGTAATTTTTTTGAGTTTTTTTTGAGTTTTTGATTTATTTTTTGTTTCTTACGCGGTGAAAATTGAACCGATCGTAATGAGAGACTGAAATAATTGGAACATCGTTTAGCCTCGCGCGTCTGACATGACTGACGAATATTACGTCGCGACGTCAATAAACGAGTTCCGTCGTTCGGGTCAATGAGGTTATCGAAATTTTTTCATCGATTTCAGCCTCCGTTTATCTCGCCTCGTTTCGAGTCACCAAAAGCGTTAATTTATGAGAGCATTTTTTTTTTCATATTTTTTAATTCGGTACGAAACCCAAACAAACCTAAAAAAATTTAAGGAAGTTAAAGTAAAGTAGGGCACAAAGGTTCTCGAAGGTTTGGGGAATTTTTTGTTTTTAATACTACGATAATAAATTGTTTTATTAATTTTTTCATTTATTTATTCATTAATTTGTTTTTTTTTTTATTTTCTCGTGCAGTGTCACCTATTAAATGAATGTATGCAAAATTTCAGAATTTTAAATAGAAGAGAGGGGGTTGAAATATTGATTTTTAATTTTCCATCTCACAGAAAATTATTGTTTTTGTTTATTTATTTATTTAAAAAATTTGATTATGTTTTTCTCACCTATTAGACACACGTATGCAAAATTTCAGAATTTAAAATAAAAGGGAGGAGGGTGAAACATCGATATTAAATTTTCCATCTCACAGAAAATTGTTATTTTCCATTATTTATTTGTTTAAAAAATTTTATTATGATTTTCGACCGTTTAGATGCCTCTAATGGAAAGAAAAAATAGTATATTTTTATTTAATACAAAAAATTACTTTTTTGTGAAACAAAAAACAAATCAAGATTCAGGGAAAATATTAAAAATGGTAGAAAAATTATAAAAAATATAAAATTATAAATTCCTTTTTTTGTTTCACTCTAAGATCGAAGGGTTTCGTTCGAAGCTTGAGCAACATTTATATCTCGACTCGAGCAACCCCTGTATGTATTTAAGGGTGGCTAGGAAGGCGGTGGCTCAAAAAAATGTTCGTCGAGTTAATGAATCTGAATATTTCATCGGGGCTAGTGGAATCCACCCAGCCGGACTTACCGAGTAAGTTTAACCTCACTGTTATCCAGGAAAATTCCATGAGAGTTTCTCGACGAAGCTAAGCTGCGAGAAAAAAAAAGAAAAAAAAAAAAACACTCGCCAAGCTTCCATCGTTGCCCTCGATTCCCTTTTTGAAAATAATGAGCAATCTGCTGCGAATGAGCGATTAATTGACCTACGACCTGAGCGATTCCAGCGAACTCAAATTACCGAAAAATCTTATTTTACGCTTCGTTGATTTATAGCCCGAAACTTTGTTTCCGTTGAAAAAGATTACGTAACAAAAAATAATCGAGAATTGAGGGACAATGATTTTTTAGAGGGCTGGAAAAAAAGTAGTTTGTTTGGGTTTGTTAAAAAGAAATATAAACATTTTTGTAGTTTTTGGGAAAAAAAATAGTAATAAAAGCGTTCAAAGTTATCATAAATAAATAAATAAATAAATAAAAGCGATCGAAGTTTTCTCAAATAAATAAATAAATAAATAAATAATAAATAAAAGCGTTTGAAGTTTTCGTAAATAAATAAAAGGGTGCAAAGTTTTCTTAAAAAAAAAAAAAATCAAAATCACAAAATAAATTAGCTCATCCTCGATCATCGATGCTCGCAGTTTTTTTTCGAAAATATTCGTGAATAAATTTACTTTTCCAAATCGCGAAAGAACCAAAAAAAAAAGAAAAAAGAATTTCAATTTTTTTTTCGAAATTAATTCAAAATTTTGTAAAAGCTATTGAAGTGTAACGTTTCCCTTGAGTCACCCTGTGCATCAAGAGGAATACAGGCGATTTCGAAGACAGTCGATTCCAGGGACACTATATATAAATATACATACGAATAAATCGAGGTTGTATAATCCCTGGACGATGGTACGAGATAGTTTGATTTTCTTTTTTGCTCAGGGCTGCTTGTAAATTACGGTGCGTCGTCGGGCGAGCCAGTAATAAATTTCACGAATTAGACGAAGAGAATACTCGGGGGGGGGGGGGGGGGGAAACATGAGAAGCGAATAAGGGGGTGAAGAAAGCGACGAAGTTTGGCGAGAAGCAGTGATAGAAAGTGAGGCTGGCAAGAGGGGGGGGGGGGGGAAGAAAGGGACACCAGGGAAGACAAAGCGAACCGGAAACGAAAGGACGTATCAGAGTTCACGCGAGACCCCTTTGCCACTCAAAAACAAAGCATCGCGATGTTACAAACGAAAAGCAATTTTTGGATTCTCGCTTTTTTTTTTTTTATTTTTTTTTCTGGGGAAAAAAAGGAATTAAATATGAATTTTCGGATCCAGCCCTAACCCAAACAAACCCAAACGAAATCGAACGGTTCATGGATTCGATCATTTTGATATATTCCGAAAAAAAAAAATGATGTATTGAAATTCAACGTGAATTCCGAGATTGGCTTCTAACCCAAACAAACCCAAACAAACTTGACTAAACGTAATGAAACCAAACCCAAACAGTTTTTGGATTTTCGTATTTTTTTGTTTACCGATGACAGGATCAATCCTCAACCCAAACAAACCCAAACAAAACTTAACCAAACCCAAACGACTCCAATAAACCCAAACAATTCTTGGATTTTCCGCTTTCCATATTTCCACCACGAAAAAAACGACTAACTGGAGTTGAACGTGAATTCACGAGTCCAACCCCACCCTCTCATCCCCTTGCCATCAACCCTTTAGAAAACATCCCTCTGGGCGCCGCTCCAACTCGTAAGACATAAAATAACCGAACCGTTTCTTTCGCAGTCACACCGTCTATATCTCAGAAAGTTGCACAACCGTATCGAAAATGTGTAGAGTCATGTGGGGGATGAATTCACATTTTTCTTCGAATCGTTGCAAAACCTGTAAATTTTCGATCGGGCAGCCAAGCGAAACGAAATTGAATCATTTATTTATTTACCGATAAATAAATATATCGTTTATAGCGATCCTGCCAAAAATTTAAAAAAAAATTTTATAAAACGCGCACACTTGCCCCTACGCGAGGGGGTAAATGTGCGCAGTGGTGTGTATTTTTTATTTTATTTATGATAAAAAATATTCAAATGAAAATTAAATTATTCACAGAAAAAATTCGTCAACAATTCACGTATTATTAGTTTGTAACAATAAATAAATTATTTAACTAGGGTGGGGCTTATTAACAAATTAACCCTTATTTTCAAAATTGACTTTCATATCTCACGAGCTGAATTTTCCATTTATAAAAAAAAAACCTTCGTTTGGAGTAGTTTGATAAACAATTGCGTCAAATATCTTCGGAACCGGAAGCTGACGAGGCAAGAACATCCCTTGTAGAAAAAGTCCTGGGAAATAAAATTATATAGAAAAAAAATAAGATTCCAGGGTGGCAACTTTTTCATAGTGTTCGTAGTAACCATATATATATATATATATATAGGTCCTCTGAGGGGAATTGGAATGAGTCCCCCCCGCCCCCCTCGCTATATACTTTCCTTTACATATATATACTTTCACCCGAGGGAACCACATAACTTTTCCTGCACACACCGTAGTCGGAATAAAAGATTCAGGTTCATTAGCTCGTGACACTTTCTTATTTTTCGCTTTCAAAAAAGTTATGACCACGAGGGAAGAGGGGGAGGACGTCAGAAGGGGGTGAGGTTGCACCGTGAACTCAGTTTTACAATGCATTTTGCATTAGATCTTCTTAACCCAAACATCCTGACGAAAGTACGTGTAAAAATGATAAAAAAGTGTCTTTTTGAAAAAGCCAATAGGCCAGGTCATTCAGATTCGATGATTGGTGGAGTGGCTAGACTGATCGTTAACCTAACGTGGAATAATTGTAATTGACAAAATGTTGAACTCAAAAGAATCAAAAGAAGCGGAAACGTTGGATTTTTATTATGGTGGGCCACCCGGTATATCGTTGTGCGTGGGGGTATGGGATATGAGGAATCTTGGATCTCGTATTCCGCTGATGCACGCAGGGTGTGGGCGCATGGATCACAGCGGTATGCACAGTTTAATTAGCCTACGAGCCCACATACAGGGCGCTTGGTCCATAGTAGAGAGGGTGGAAGAGAGACAGACAGTAGGGTTGAGAATCGGTGGCTGTACGGTTGCGCCGGAAGGGACCGGTATAGATACGAAGGTCCGTAATACCGGCACGGTTGTATCGAAGAAAGGAACTGGGCGAGAGAGAGAGAGAGAGAAAAGACGCAAAAACCGTATGGGTATGAGTGAAACGACGGGAGCCGAGTTGAAAGAGCGAGAAACGGAGGTAGGAGAATGGCGCGGAAGCTACCCCCTTTATCAAAGGCCCTGGCACTTTGCCACGTCGCACCGCATAATGAAGCAGCCACGTTGGGAGCTTCGCCTGTACCGACCCAACCATCCCCCATCACTGAACCACCCACCCCATGTTCCTGTACTACCCCGCACCGTTCTAACCTACAACCTAGCTGTGTACGGTATTTTAGCCCGCGCCGGAAAATGGTTTATTGCACGGACTGGTCCAACCATTGGATGGTTGGACCAGCCCTGAATTACTTGATTCTTCTTCATCCGCGTTTACACCCGCGGATCCCTGGCGTCATTCAAGCTCTGCGCTTGGATACCGCAGTCTGGATTCGTGGACACCCCTTGCGCACCCAGTTTCTGGGCATCCCTTGGACGTCTGGTTTGTGAATACCTCTTGCGCATCCAGTTTGTGGACATCCTGGGCCTTTAGTTTACGGGCCCACCCTGCCAATCCAGCTTATGGGCACTTTTTCCGCATTCGGTTTGTAGGCACCAGCTGGACGACCAGTTTCTGGGCATTCCTTGGGCGTCTAGTTTGTGGATATCCCTTGCGCATCTAGTTTGTGGGCACCCTGGACATTTAGGTTCCGGGCCCTCCTTGCCCATTCGGTTTATGGGCCCTTTTTGTGCATCCAGTTTGTGGGCACCCCCTGTGCACTCATACCCTGCGGTCCTAAAACTAGGTTTTTTTTTCTCTAAAAGATATTTCTACTTATTTCGAACGTGCTTCACAAATGGGTACTACCTGAAACGACTTTGATGACTCATTTGATACTTTACCGACGTTCTAGCTCCATCCGTCAATCGTAGCTTGCGCAATCTACGTTTCTCGTCCTGGAGAGCTTGAGAGCTGTTTTTCTCGGTCGTAAAATCGTGCAAGACACTTAAGAAAAGCAACAAAGAAAAAACGAAAAAATATACATGCAACCGTTTTATAATGCTTGAAACTCTCGGAGGAGCATCAGTGCGCCACCAGCCCGACGAGTTCCCACCCTCTGCCATTTCCATATGCTAATTTCGGCATTTGCGAACAAGCGCCCCTGCCCCCCCCCCCCTCACCCCTACCTCTTTTTCCTCCATAAATGGTTGCCTTTCTTTCGGGCCGCGTCCCTTTCTACTTTTAGTCCCTTTTTCGCCTACCAACCCCCAAACCCAAACCCCTGTGTTCGCGAGTGTAGGACTCATTTGCTGCATAGTCGTGGTAAGTTCACCAACGGTGGCAACCGGCGTCGCCTCGTTTGGAACTTGTCGCGGGAGGATTTTCCGGACGTGGAACGCGTTGGGGTGTTCTTCCGCGTTACCCCTTAACGCTAACCTCCCTTTACACACGTTTTTCGACGTGCGCGCATGGCTCTACTTCTTAGGGGTTGGGAATTGGAATGGGGAGTTGGGGCGCAACACCCCCACCTCTTTCTCCATCTTTTCAACCCCTTTTTCCCTCCGTCCCGGAAAGGGATGTTCCTCCAACCAGCCTGGCGTGTACCAACCATTTTTCTCGTACGCGTGAAATTCCCCGCAATTAAGGGGGATTAGCGTTGCCCAAAGTCAACCCGCTTAAGGCCCTTGTTCCTTCGTCGAGACTAACCCAAACGAATTTTAATGTACAACCCGAGATTCGTACTACGGTGACTCACGGGGCGTTTGAATTTTCATGGTTCATTACTTCCGACCGGAAGTTGCAGGATTGGGGATGCAATTTTTTTGACTTTTAAGTATTTTTTTATATTTTTTTGTGACATTGAGGAATAGTTCAGATTTCTTCTTTTTTTTAAAAATACTTTATTCTTTTGATAAATTTCAATCCCTTAAAGTACTGAATAAATGTTTAAAAGTCGAGAGTATTATTATTTATTCTTAAATAGAACAATCATTTTTGGCTGTCTTTTTATTGATATTTTTTATTGCTATTTATTGATATTTTATTTATACGTAAATTCATTTACTTAATTCATATTATTTTTGTTACTGCTATCAGGATTTTTAAATCTTTTTTGCTGGTATTAATTTAAACGTAAATAATTTAATTATTTTATATTTTTCATTTGATCGCTCCTAGTAATTTGTTTATTAGTGTTTATTGATATTTGTTTATACGCAGGTGAATCAATTACTCTATTTATTTATGTTTAATGTTATTATCGTATTGTTCATTATTGTTTATTTATAATTTGTTGATATTTGATTTTGTTTGTTTGAAACTGGATTTTTGTTAGTTTTTAGTACTTTTTGGGTACTCCGATGAAAAACTCGATTTCTTCGACTCGAATCTTGTGTCGCGTTGATATCAGCACTCGATCTCCGAACTCGTTTGTACCCGATAGACTCGTAACGAATGGGGCTTCGTGTTACGAGCCAGTGTAAAACAGGAATGGCCCAAACGATCCAACAGCACATACACGCGGACTTTTATTTTACCTCATGACTTATAAACAACCGAGGGATGAAATTTAGCTCCGGTTTTGCCCGAATAAAAAAATCTATAACCATCCAACCACTGTCAGGTGTCACGTTGCGAGCCTCCGATGATTCATGGTGTTTCACCAGCCAACCGCGTCCTCCACCGGACGATGACGTTTATTTATTTGCCAATTGGATGGCCCTGGGCCACCAAGTGACAACGCTGGTTTCGCCTCACGCGTATTTATGTTAATTTCGAATGAAATTAATTCAACAGCAGAGTGACGTTTTCATTGTTCAGTGGTGGAGGATCAACCGAAATGGAAAAATCGATTTTGCTATTTCGCGAGCTTTGGAGAGGGGGAGGATTGCCATAATTAAAAAAGGAGTTCCTGCGAATTGAAAGAATATTTTTTGATAATTAAAAAAATATTTTTCGGCAATTAAAAAATTTTTTCTTGCCAATTAAGAAAATCCTTCTTGGAATAAAAAAAATATTTCTTGCCAATAAAAAAATCTTGCCAATGAAGAAAATCTTTCTTGTCAATAAAAAAAACCTTTTTTGTCAATAAAACAATTTTTTTTTGCCATTAAAAAATCTTTCTTGCCAATAAAAATCAAACTCGCCAATTAAAAAAATGTATTTTGCCAATAAAACAATTATTTTACCATAAAAAAAATCTTTCTTGCCAATTAAAACGACAATAGAGAATCTTGGTTATTAAATTGTCGACTGACGAAAAAAACAAAAAAAAAAACATCGTATTTTTTAATCTCAGCTTTGCGACCAGATCTCAAAGAAGAGAGATAAGTTTTCAAATCATTGACTAATGCTGATGTGGTTTCGTAACCACTCGTAAGCTCTTTCTCCACCCCCCCCCCTCCCTCACCCTCGCCCACCTTGCCCTTCTTTGTATATATCTATCTCTCTTGAACTCACTTTCGAGTAATTTGAATTCAAGACTTACACTTTGAAGCTCAGGGGGATAAGTACGTAAGCGAGGCTCGTTCCTCGTGCGAATCCCGGATTTGCATGAATTTAGGGCTACGTAATACCACCCTTGTGAGGTATGTACGTATACCTTCATTCCATATATATATATTTATATACATACTCATATATATAGACAAAAGTGATTTTGAAGACCTTCAAGTCCAACTTCAAGGACTACCCGACACAACGTTACATCGTGTCCTGATTCAACGTTACGTAAACTGTCGAGTCTTCAAACTCAGTTTTGAAAATTCATTAAAAAAATTTTTTTTTATACGTAATTATTACGATTATTTTGTAATATATTTAAAATAGATTTTTTAAATATTGAATTTTTGGATTAAACTTGTATTTAGAATTAATGTGGAATTTTATTTCATTTAGAAAATTTATTTACATTTTTTCTAGGTATAATTATTGTAATTTTTGAAAATATCTTTGAAAGAAATTTATTTTTAATTGATATTTTTCTTTAGATTTCCATTTAGAATAAATTCGGAATTTTATTTCATTCAGAAAATTTATTTAAACATTTTTTTCTGCATGGAAATGTTTATTTTATTGTTTGATATTTTGAAAACCGAATTTTCATTGTTGATTTAATTATTTCAGTCCTTAACTAATAAAGCTAAATTGGATACGAATTACTTTTGAAAAATTATTCTTTTCAAGACTGGAGTGAAGGATCTATAGCTTTTAATGAAGTCTGGAGTGCAACATACATAAATAAATATATATATTTTTTCTTTTTTCAAAATTATAAAAAAAAAATAATTAAAAAAAAAAAATCGTAAAAAATGTGTACTGACTTCGTCGGTTCATCAAACCTGGATTATCTTCCGGTTGGAACAATATATCAGCCGTATGACAAAGGTGATGCAAAAAGCATTTAAATTCGAGTTAAATGAGAAAACTCGTCATAATCATTCGTCGTTCTTTCCGCCGTCTTTTTTTTTACATCGTTGTACCTTCAATGAGATATTTATATATTTTTTTATTTCCTCTCTCTCGTTTTTTTTTTTTTTTTGGCTTTAATCACTCGCAGTGTTCACTGGAGCGTAGCACATTTTCCAAGTCTCTCTTGCCCATCCTTCATCCCTCCCCCCACCCCCGCCACCGCATTTTCTCCCTCTCTTCCTCATTTGCGAGGTTGAGCCTTAATGACGAACCGCGAGGGCGAACCGTTTTCAAACTGTTGCACCCAGAGAGAGTCATCTCGGTTGGTGCGCACAAAAACGGAAGTACCCACGAACGTGGGAGGCTTGGGAGGGAATCCCGTACTCTCTGGGCGCGATACCCTTTGCGACATAATTTATTACGAGCATTACTTTTATTTGGCGAATATTCATAAATTCTGGGGTCATGAGAGGTTACCGTGCAGCGAAATTTCTTTTTTTTTAAATATATATATTATTATTATTATTGTTATTATTAATAAAAAATATATATGTAAAATAAAATATAATATATATTTAAATTATAATGTAATAGTTAATATGAAATATGCAGGGTAGATCATTTATCGCGACCATCTGTGATATCATGACCTTGAAACAATATTTCACGAAAGTATTGACCTTGAAACAATATTGCGCCAAACTATTGACCTTGAAACAATATTTCACGAAAGTATTGGCCTTGAAACAATATTGCACCAAAGTATTGACCTTGAAACAATACTGCACCGAAGTATTGACCTTGAAGCAATATTGCACCAATGTATTGACCTTGAAACAATATTTCACGAAAGTATTGGCCTTGAAACAATATTGCCCCGAAGTATTGACCTTGAAACAACATTTCACCGGATGTATTGACCTTGAAACAATATTTTACCAGAAGAATCCATCGATCCGTGACATCGTTGACCTTGAAGCGATACACCAAAACACATTGTTCCAATCTTTGATTCCAAACACTCCAAAAAGGAATCATCCGGGCTGGTGACATCAAACGATCCACCCTGTATATACCTAAATCTGGTTTATCGTGTTTTCTTTTCCCAGCCTCGTACTTTTCAGATTCCATCGAGTGTAACAAAAACGTAATTGTCGAAAAAAATCCATTAAATTTTGTATAAACGTAATTCGTGTAAACTAGTGTAAAAAGATTGGCAATTTAACGGGATGGATCGACGGGGGACGTAACACGAGCGTTATATCGACGATGGGCAAAACGAACCAGTTCCCTTAATACGATGAAAGAGTGTTTTATCGTTGAGGGCTGGGGGAATGATGTTGGAAAGGGAAAGAGGGGAGGGGGAGAAGGGGTTGCAAGCAATTCATAGCAAACGATGCAGGAACAACCGCAAGCAGCGATAGTGAAATCAATAGCTCGTAAATGGTGAGTTTCCATGCACACGTGGGATACTCAAAGCGAAGCTCTCACCGCGATCACATTCTATTCCCTTTTCTACCTTATATACAACACGAGGAGGACACTAACACACGTATAACCACCGGATAAACGTGAAATGGAAGCGATCGTTTCTCCGGGGGTGATACCCCGAGTAAAAGACTCCCTCTATTCCTACAGTCGACGTAGTTGGCGTCGTCGTCAAATCACTGGGGTGTTAATGTTCCTACATACCCATACATATATGTACAGTTTTGTTCAAAAGTATTGGACACCCTGTAGATTTTCAAATAGGATTTAATAAAAACACTAGGTATTCAGTGTATTTATCTTTGTGTAAGATTTAAAGCCAAAAGTTGATTGGATAAGAGTGAGAGAGAAATATTAAAAATCTTTGAACCGCCATTTTTCAGAGATTAATTATTTTTAGGGATAAATAAGAGTAGAGGTACCTCGGCCTGATGATTCTCCAGAGTTCCATGCTTGGTTTTGTCCAAAAAGTATTATAGTCTCCGAGAAAAGTGATTTTGAAAAATTATCATTTTTCGTAAATCTTGCTGTACGGGTTCAGGGACATCAAGGTTTCATTGGATTTGATCGATGTTCGATTACTGAAGATTTGAAATGTTTTGTAAATGATTAAACGGTTTTAAGCAACGAAAAATACTTTTTTTCGGCGGCGGAGGGGGTGGGGGATAAGTGATGATAATTCATACTGACCTTTATCCGATAAGGACCAACATTTCCATTATCTCGACGAGCTCTCCTTACACGAACCATACAGGCATTCCGTTCGATCCACCTCGTCCTTTAAGGGTATTACACGTCAGCGTATATCTAGCGGACGTTCTGTCGTCGTAGATTTCCATCTGCGATTGTCTCCTCGCATGATTGTCTATCCTGCGAAGACACGGTTATGTACACCTCGCTGGACGTCCGGACACTCCCGAGTCGGCGATTTTGACGTATGCGATCTTACGGGGTCTCGTGTTGGGTTTCACAATGTGCCAATCTGCTGGAACTCGATCTTGGGCAGCTTGAGAATTTGGACGAGCGATAAGACGTTTATCCATCACGTAATGGGTATTTCGATTGGGATTTCATATTACTTTAATTTATTTATTAGGAATTTAATAATAATTAATAGATAATTTAAATAATTAATTTAATAATAATAAATACAATTATTCATTAAAATAATAATTGGTTACTTCATTCAATAATTAATAACATTTTCAATCACGAAGTTACCAATTAAAAATAATTAAGAATACATTTTCTAAGTTAATTGTTAACTAAATAATTATCTAATAATTTGTACATTTTTTATTGATTTGTTTAATGAACGAAATTATTTAAGAAAAAATTTGGAAATAATTTACGCAACATTGTTCAATCAAAAACAATAATCTTTCAAATTTTCGATTATTTTACGAATTTTTTAATATTTAATTAGTAATACCTTCAGATCGAGACGAGTATTTATACGTTTGGGGGAAAACTGGTAATTAAGGGTACATTTGTCATGGTTGATATAGCACTGGACATTCCAGGAGCAGCTTCACAGACACGTGGTACGTGTTTGCGTGCACCAATGCCAGTATCCTACGTAGTTGACGACACAGCCCGTTCCTTGTGTACACTGCAGTGTTCCAAGTGCTTTGCCAATTCTAGGCAGTTGCATACAGAGCCTACTGCACCGTGGATACCGTTCTGATTATTTGGATTCAGTACATCTACCCACGTACGTTCACGTACATTAATTCTATATACGTACATGTATTACGGTATAACGGGTGTTCCAGAAGCCAAAAGCAACTCGAACGTCATCAAGATGACAGGTGTCAGAATAAAACGTCCACTCCCAAAATTCCTATTGCGAAAACTTTTTTTTCGGACTTAAAAATCGTGTTTATCTGAGAACAGCTGATAAGGTGTAATAGGGACTGATAGCGGTGGAAAAAAAAATTTGATGACGGGAAACTGTTCGTTTGTTAATTTAACGTCGACTGTCCAAATTTCGTGAAATTCTGAAGAGCCGTTTAGGAAATATGGGCATTTTTAGGACGCTGCTCTGCATTATCGACCTCGATGGATTTCTGCTGCGTCTTAATGGTCATAAAGCTTCGTATAGTTACTGGATCACCCGATATACATGTATATATATTCTTGGGCAGATGCACATGTATATTTCAGGCAATCGCAAAGCCAAATGTGTATTAAGCCTTCATAGGCACCACGTTACTTGCCCGTGGCGCAGTACTAGCTACACCGTTCAGCGTACACATCGTAACCTTCCATTATATCAAATCATGCACCCCGAATTGTACGCACAGGTATATCCATTCGTAATTACCGATTTCAAAGCGACATAACCTATAAGGACTGCCATCTGACGTCCCACACTGTTCATCGTTTGATGGCATCACCAAAAAGAACACTTTCAAATCTTGATTGTTCTATTTTAAAAAATAATTGCATTTTCAGAATTTACGTAGAGAAACAAATCGACTTCTATCGACGTGACTCTCCCGAATTAGAAAATTTATAATAGCAAAACTTTTGATTAAAAAATTCTGAAATAATTCAGGTATCATTATACTATCAAGAACCATCAACCCTCAAATTTTCAAAAATTTAGCGATTTTTTAGGACCTATTTAGAACCTCTTTGAACTCAATCTACACCCAAAAAGATCGGCTTTTTTCGAACTGACTCCCCAAATTCCCGAATTTATAAAAACCAAACTCTTCATCCAAAAATTCTGAAATAATTCACGTATCATAATAGAACCAAGGTCTGTGATCCCCTAAATCGTCAATAACATCAGCCATTTTTTTCGTCACTTAAAGCTTCAAAAGACATATAAAAAATCAATAAAAGATCGTTTATGTAATCAATGATCGATTTTCGTATGGTATACCAATTCTACAGGTGTGAACGAAGAACGGTCATATTTAAGGGGGTTTTCCAATCGTTAGTGATCGTGGTAGGGGAGGTGGAAAAATGGGGGAATTTGATATTAAGCAGGCGTCCGTTAGGGACGTTTAAAAAAGTGGGCGGCCCCTGGAAGTCTTAAAGAAGGTTTGGGCTTGAGAAGAGAATGGGGGGTGGTGGTTTTGCTCCTGGGGATGTACGTTAACGTGGGAAACAAGACACTTCGCGCCTAAATAATGCATGAGCGCCTCGCGTATTTGCCGGCGCGTTTTATCCGCTCGTGTTTACATAACTGTACGTATTGTATATATATATATATATATATATATACATATACTCGTGTTTGCGCCGTAACAACCCCCTAGGGGGTTGGTACGGCAGAGAGGGGTGGGGGGATG
>JAPYZI010006335.1:0-14747 GCA_030523105.1 Ophioninae sp. A BG-2022a | reverse complement strand
CCGAAACATCGAAAAATAAAAACCCAAACAAACCCAAACAAAATATGAAACCAATTATAGCAACAAGCCCAACCGAAACATCGAAAAATAAAAACCCAAACAAACCCAAACAAAATATGAAACCAATTATAGCAACAAGCCCAGCCGAAACATCGAAAAATAAAAACCCAAACAAACCCAAGTAAAATATGAAACCAATAATAGCAACAAGCCCAACCGTAACATCGAAAAACAATAACCCAAACAAACCCAAACAAAATAAAAACCAATTGTATCAACAAACCCAACCGGAACATCGAAAAATAACCTAAAAAAAAAAAATACAAAATCTCTGCGCGAAGTACAATGAATAAGGACGACAATACTCCGAACTCACACTTTTGCCCTCTCCGAGACCGGGAACGGAGCCTTGGCTTGGAATCTGTGCAACCCAGATGCAATCTTCCGGCAGAATTTGTTGGAGTACGTCCTCCTCGGTCGTTAAACTTTTAAATCCCAATGAATTTCCGGAACAAACGGCAACTTGGGAATTCGAGGATAACGGGAATATCGAAGCTGATAGAAAACCGGCTGGTATCAGCTACGATAGGAAAAAAGAAAACGAAAAACATAAAAATTTTCTAATAAAGAACAATGACTTTCTCTTCTTTTATTCACCATATATGTTTGTGTGTACGCGTGTGTGTATGTATGTGTCTGTATATACGTGTGTACATATATATATATACACACGTTTATAATATAATATTCATTTTTTATTTTCGATATTTCTGGTCGATCGGTCACTCGATCGTGTGTATCCGGTTCGAAATCGAAATTCAATTATACAATATATTCGCTCTCTGGATTCACGTGTCAGCGTGTGCACGAGCTCAGGACCAAATTGGGAGCAAAAAGGAAAAAAAAAAAAAGCAACAAAATTCGCCTCTCGATTTTCTCGTTCCAAGCAATCTAGAAATTTGGAAGATTCTGGAAGCGACCTGTATTATAATTAATCCTTATCGATATATTTGGTACTTTATGCACGGGTCGACGAAAAAAAAAAAAAATTCAGAAAAAAAAAAGATTATAGAGCCCAATTTTTCCTGAACTGTGGTAACGTCATATATATTTATGTATATATATTTATAGCGATTTTAATCGTCTTAATCGCTGATCGCGTTTACATATCCGAATGAATATTCAGCAGAAATATTCGCGACTCTGTAAACTATAGGTCCTTAAAATGCGCGTAGTGCCTACCTACGTTTACATCGTAGATGAGACACCGATAAAATTTGCGATGTTCTATTCTTCCTTCGTTTTTTTTTTTTAATTTTTATTATTTTTTTTTTATATCTTTTTATTTAATTCTTCAATCCTTTTTCTACAGTAATAGTGATTTTTTGTTTGTTTCTTTGTTAATTCATTTATCTTCATTTTTATAACATATTTTATTGAATTAGGTAAAATTACGCGGTAAGATATACACTTCGATCTTTTCAATATTACATCGCGAACGATTGCCCCCGTTTCCTTCCAGCGAGGCGATTCTCCATCTTTTTCTTTTTCTTTTTTTTTTTCATTCTTTTTTTTTTCAATTACGAGTAACACTAAAATTACGGATTATTCATTCGTTTCACATATGCACATTCGCCTTGGACACACAACCGTTATTTATTTGGCATTGTTTTTTTTTTCACTTTTTTTTTTCTCATACGATAAGTTTGTATCACTCCACAATTGGAGTTTCGTATTTAAAAAAAATTTTTTTATTTTTTGATCGCCCACGGCGATGGTTTATGGCTCGTATAAAGCGCCATTCCCAGTCGAATTTTCCTTTTTTTTTTTTTAACTTGCAAGTCCGCAGCTCGATCTCTGAGCAGTCGACTTTTTTTTTTATTTTTTTTTTTTTTTATTATTGTTGAATCTCGAAATAAATTGGACAATTTGCAACGCGACGCGCGTACGAGAATTCGGGAATGGTCTATCAAAAAATGCTACTTCGACATCTTTACACTTTCGATTATTTCTTCGTTAATTTATTTTTAATAATATATTACGATTATCTTGACGATTTTTTCTTTGTAATTTTCTTTGACTAATTCTTTATTTTGTTATATATACAGCCCTTGCCAAAATCATTGCGAACCCTGGAATTTTCGTATCCGGAAACTCTTTTTTCTAACCTGAAAAATTGCATGTCACCAAAAACCAGATAAATCCGCGAAAAACATTGATTTTTTTTTTTTTTTTTTTGGGTAGACAAAGCCAATCTTGTTCTTTTCAAAATTCTTGTCACTGAATGATGACGTCACTGTTCTAGCACACGATTTTGGGCCTAGCACACGATTTTGCGGAGTATGAAAATTGTGAATAAATTGACATTTTCAAAACGGCGTACCGAATTTTAAAAAAATCGTGAAAATAAAAAAAAAGAAGGGGGTCGTAGCTCGTTTTGTTCTTTTTGAAATGTCGTTTGGAAAATTGATTTTCGATTTTTTTTCGCCGAGATATTCGATTTTTTGTCCGGATAAAAAAAAGATTTTCGTGTCTTTTTGGTTCAGGCTGTACATATGTATTTTTTGATTCAGCACCCTCCGTCGATGAAAATGCCAAATTTACAATGGACAAATAATTAATGGGAGAAGCAATAAACAACGATTTATAAATAAGTCTTAGGACATTAAACTTTGTATTTGTTTGATTTAATTTAATGTCGACTGTTGATTGTATGCGATTGAATTATTTCGTCTTTTTAGGTTAGACGAGTGATTTTTGTTGATTTTATTTGCACGTTTTGATACGAGAAAAATAATGATTGTAGATTTATAAAAATTTATGATTTTGTTTATTTGACGTTGAATTGATCGGAAGTGATTCGGTAATGTTCGATAATGTCAGAGATGACATTGGAGCAATATTTTATTTGTATTTTTCGAATCGTTTGACGCAGCTAGAGAAATATTTGCGTAGAGGAAGATAAATCGGTGGAAGAATAATTCGTGAGATAATCGAACGAAAAATTCACAACGAAAATATCGCGTGAGAATATCAATTTTTTTTTTTTTTCGTTTTTTCGAAAAATGTTTGCGAAAAATTGAAATACAAAAAAAAATGGGAGTTTGTGGGAATAAAGAAATCTTGGTCGTAGTACTCCGAAACATGTCGCAGATCGCATGCGCGATTTTACATTCGTTTCGAAATAAAAAAAAAAAATCGATCCGTTGATCCGAATTTTTTTTTCGTATTTTTTTCGACTCAAGTGTCCGATTTGTCGGATCCTCAGTACCGTTAAACGCATTCAACATCCTCGTAAATTCGTTTTAGCCTACGGCTGGTACATTATTCGAGAGAAAAATTTGATTGATTGGAGAGGAAGAACAAAAATGACGAGGTCCTGAATAATTTGATAACCTCTGGCTACATATTTCGACGATCGTTCCTACAGAGATATCGTAACTCTGACTAGTGGACCACATTGAATTTATTAATTTCTAGAGATTGTGACAGACAGATGAGAATCGGGAACATTCGATTTTTTTAGTTCGACCGCAAGTCGATTCTCTCTATTTTCTACAATTTCTCTACTACGAGAGGTTCGTCCAAGACTTCAATTGAATTATCTAACAATGGTATACAGTACGGATAGTAAAGTGTAATTGTTGATCTTGTTCTTTTTTTTTTCATTTTATAGCTCACTCGCTACATCGATATCACTATCAGTCGTCGTTACACAATCACGGCTCTGCTTTTATCAGCTAACGATTATATCGACAATAAGTTTCGAGTAACGGTTTCTTACTTAAGAAGAGCACAAGTTACCGTCGACACTTTCATGTTTTTTCTACTTCTGGCTCTCTATTTTTCTTTTTCTTCGAAATCAGCCTGAGAGAATTGTTAAAATTGAGAGATCATGGATACCGCTGTTACGTTCGAATCGTTCGCTTCTCTTCGATATTAGCGCTGTCATGCACTGACGACTTGTCGCCGGCGACCGTTATTTTATTTAGTTCATATATGGATTTACTCACTCAATTGCTGAGATCGTAATGAAAAATATTGTCGCCGTCGACCAAGTTGCCGGCGACCAGGTTGCCGTCGACCAAGTCGCCGTCGACCGACCAAGTTGCCGGCGACCAAGTTGCCGGCGACCAAGTTGCCGGCGACCAAGTTGCCGGCGACCAAGTTGCCGGCGACCAAGTTGCCGGCGACCAAGTCGCCGTCGACCAAGTTGCCGTCGACCAAGTCGCCGTCGACCAGGTCGCCGTCGACCAAGTTGCTGTCGACCGAGTTGCCGGCGACCAGATAACTGTCGACCAAGTCGCCAGCGACCAGGTCACTGTCGACCAAGTTGCTGTCGACCAAGTCGCCGGCGACCAATTCTACAGTGAATGACTGGCTTCACAACGTATCCTCTAATCTCTGGAAGATCCTTAATAATCTTATGGAAAAATGGAAAAACCCAAAATTGCCACAATTCGCGACTCGAAAGTACATTTCATCCGAACAACGGACAATCTTTGATTCTCCAGTCGTCGGTCTTCGCGAGACGAAACAACGCTTCGAGCGGTGATCGATCTTAGAATATTTCACAATGACGAATGCACACGAATATTCGATAGTAACGCAAAGACCCTCTGCTTCCAACCATAAACCTCACGCAGTAAACGTGGACTATTAAAAAAAAAAAAATTTTTTTTAAATCAGCCGATCAAAATTCGTCCTCGGAGTTCCTAGATCGAAGCCTGTGCAGAATTTCAACGACGACGAATATTCAAGTACGCGTTTAGCTCTCATTCTCTTTTCCTCTGCGTTTTGTTTTTTTTTTCCCCGTTATTATCGATTAATGTAATCCCACTATTATCTCGAAAAAGATCACAACGCGTTGTACTTTTGAGCTGAAATATGTATGTATATATAGATTTGTATATACTCATATATATATTATTTTTGTTCGAATAAAAGACGATATGCCGTTAGAGTTTGTTGTTATTTTTCTTTTTGTCGTATAATTGTTGTTTTTTTTTGTTTCTGACGCGCACGAAAGTGCTAGCATATAATTATCTACAGTAAAATCATTTTTTTAAATTCGCGATGCATCGGTCGTACAATATTCTAGATCTGATTATCCGTGGGCGCGGTATATTTTCTGATAAAATTCGTACTTTCGTAATCAATGTACATTTGAAGATTAATTAGTTTGGCAAAAAAGCAAACGCTGGTCTCGCATTCGTTCCAATCCGTTGTTTTCCGAATCTCGAGTACGAGGAAAACGATCCAGGGGGACAGGGCCAGGGATTTCTAAAGATTTAATTACTAAGTTGGCAGGAACCACGAATTTTTGTGGTTAGAAACGAAACATCGAACCCCTCCTCGGGGGGGATGGGACGTCCCTCGTTACAACGCGAGGAAGCTAACTACTCACGAATTAATCAATATTTTAATTATTTAATCACGTCAATGTTTAATTAATTAATAATTGATTAATGACCCTAACGATTAATTAATCGATATTTCAATAATTAATATACATTTATATATAAATATATAAATATATATATATATATATATATATATATATTAATAATTTTACTAATAATTAATCAACCGTTATTCGATCATTAATTAACTATTAATTAATCAATAAATATTTAATTAATTACGTTAACGATTAATCAATAAATATGTAATTAATAGCGTTAACGATTAATTAATGAATATTTAATTAATTACGTTAACGATTAATTAATGAATATTTAATTAATTACGTTAACGATTAATCAATAAATATGTAATTAATAGCGTTAACGATTAATCAATCGATATTTAATTAACCACGTCAACGATTAATCATTAACATTAATGAAAACTAAGAAATTTGTAAATTACAGATTTTCTCGTATCACGAGTATGAGAAATATCTGCCCGATTGGTCCATTCGTCTTAGCGTAATCATTGGTACCAAAATTTCGGCCTCCAAATAATCTCGTTCATCATTTTAGTGAAATTTATTAACGATCTTCGAACCCTTCGAAGAATCCCCAAAAATACAGGCTCAAAGTCCATCAACCGTTTCCATTACAAAATTTCAATTGAATAATCGTACGAATGAAGAAATAAAAAATAATAAAGCGAGTACGACGTCCGCGGATCGACACGGTCGAATATTCAACCCGAAGGGGAAAATAAATGTTGGTCCCATTACAATTACAGGATGGGTTGTCCAGCGAGAATATTCGTAAACCAACGTTGCATTATCGACTTTTTTTCCTTCCCCAGTTTTTGTTTTTTTTTTTTTTTTTTGTTTTTTGTTTCTCTCTTACATCCTGACTGTACAAGTTTCCTTCGTTTCTCTAATTCGGTGCTCGATTCGCACGATCGTTTGTTCAAATAATTTTCATCCACCGTTATCCTCGTTCTATCCACATAACATTTACGTAATATTGACCTATTACCTACTAAATAGTTCGTATCTATGTATAGATGTGTTCGTGTCTTTATACCGGGTGTCCCATTCGAATTTTACGTCTGACGTTGAACATCGATTTTCATGACGTTCAAAATTATATCAAGCTTGAAAATTACGAAATTGATCAAACTAATATGTTTGATAAAGAATCGATTTAAAAAAGTTTCAAACTGGACATCAAAAATTATCTCCACTTAGAAAATTATGAACTGTATAGAAAAAAAAAGTTGAAAATTACGTTCAGCTTGAAAATTAAGAATTTTATCCAAAAAAATGTCCAACAAAAAACATTGATTTTTACGAATTTTTTCATTGCTGGAAAAAGCTATGTTTCCATATGGGAAAAACACGTCGGTTGTTTTAACACCGCCATTTTGAATTTTCGACCGACCGAAATATTTTCTTCGAACGTCCCCCTTTAAAGCCTACAAATTTTGTTATACAACAAATTTCATCCGAGCAATATTTTCCGAGAAAAATCAGGTGTAAAATAAAAATGAGACACCCGGTATATATATATATGTACGTATATATGTATATATATATATACATACAGGGTGACCGGAAATTCGACCTGTTTCTTCAAAGGGGTTATAGTAGAGGTCATTTGCAACAAAAAATGTCCCATCAACTAGGGCTCGAAAATTGTTGGTTATTGAGATATTGATGTTTTTATGTTTTCTGAAGGATTTCCTGACTTTCTGCCTAAAATAAAAAATTATGAAAAAAATACGCTGTTATAAACAACGATTCGATACTTTTCTGGGAGACCAAGAGTTAGCGATGTACGCACAGTGCCATACAATTTTTCAAAGAAATAAAGCGAGTTTTAGCAGAAAGATAAAAAAAATTCAGTTAAATCAAATACTTAACGCTTTTTAATTTCCAGATTACGTAAAATTTGGATGCAAAATTTGTTTTTAAATAATCGTTAACTCTTGATCTTTCAGAAAAGTGTCGAATCGTTGTTTATAACATCGTATTTTTTTTCATAATTTTTTATTTTAGACAGAAAGTCAGGAAATTCTTCAGAAAACATAAAAACATCAATATATCTCAATAACCATTAATTTTCGAGCCCCAGTTGATGGGACATTTTTTGTTGCAAATGACCTCTACTATAACCTCTTTGAAGAAATAGGTCCAATTTCCGGTCACCCTGTATATATATGTATTAATATACACATATATACATACAGACTTATATATATATATACACACATATATATATATTATTTTTTTTATCACATATTTAATCTTTCGATAATAAATATTAATAACCTATTAACAATAATAAATCGTTAACGTGTATATGGTGTAGAACGCTTCTTTTTTTTTGATTATCTTATACATACGTATATATATACATATATATATTTATATATATATATATATATATGTAAATATTATTATACATATATCCATTTATATTTACCGATCGACAAGCATGCACCGATCTTTGAATTGCAATAAAATGCATCTTTCAATTATTCATTAAAATACCTGATCCGTCCACTATACGAGCCCCTCCGTTTCTCCAATTCGCATAATTACTATCCATCGTATCGTTAATCAAATTCACAAACTTACCGATCTACGCACTGAAATATATATATATATATATACACATATGTTTATATGAATGTACATATATATGTGTGTGGATTAGAGCTGTCCCTCATAAACCCAAACAAACCCAAACATTTTCACTTTTTTTTTATTGATACACTCGCTTCGTACTTTCAATTAAAATATTCAATATTGTTTTTATACGTTGACAGTAGGGCCAAGTGAATTTTGAGGATTTTCGTATGGTACATTTTTACTAGCAGCTTCGAACCACGAAAGGTACGCTAACGGTTTAACAAAAGGTTTACTAAATGGAGATGACCCCCCCCTCCCGCCTTCGTTGATATAGTTAAAATTACGCATAATCTACTTTTTAACGTTTTAAGAAAATCCCTAAATGGACTTTTGGCAAATGTTTTATTTCGGGATTTCGTTTTTTGAAATAGTATTTATTTTTTTTTTTAGTTTTATTTCGAGATATCGTTTTTTGAAATTGTATTTAATTTTTTGAGTTTTATTTCGAGATATCGTTTTTTGAAATTCGTTTACTCTGCTGCACTCCTACTGGATGAAACAAACGCAAGTAACCCCAAGTAAATTGAAACAAAATCTAACAGACCCCAATAAACCCAAACATACCCATACGAGCCCAATCACAGCCAAATAAATTCATCTGACATGGTGAGTTTTTTTGGGTTTATTTGGGTTCAGACACGGTGAGTTTGTTCGGGTTTGTTTGGGTTCAGAGAAGGTGATGGTGTTTGGGTTTGTTTGGGTTCTGACACGGTAAGTTTGTTTGGGTTTGTTTGGGTCATAACATGGTGAGTTCGTTTGGGTTTGTTTGGGTTCAGACACGGCGAGTGTGTTTGGGTTTGTTTGGGTCATAACATGGTGAGTTCGTTTGGGTTTGTTTGGGTTCAGACATGGCGAGTGTGTTTGGGTTTGTTTGGGTTCTAGTATGATGAGTTTGTTTGGGTTCTGACATGGTGAGTTTGTTTTGGTTCAGACATGGCGAGTGTGTTTTTTTGGGTTTGTTTGGGTTCGGACACGGTGAGTTTGTTTGGGTTTGTTTGGGTTCAGACATGGCGAGTGTGTTTGTTTGGGTTTGTTTGGGTTTTGACACGGTGAGTTTGTTTGGGTCAGACATGGCTAGTGTGTTTGTTTGGGTTTGTTTGGGTTCTGACACGGTGAGTTTGTTTGGGTTCAGACATGGCGAGTGTGTTTGTTTGGGTTTGTTTGGGTTCTGACACGGTGAGTTTGTTTGGGTTTGTTTAGGTTTGTTTGAGTTCAGACATGGTGAGTGTGTTTGGATTTTTTGGGTTCTGGTATGATGAGTTTGTTTGAGTTCTGACATGGTCAGTGTGTTTGGGTTTGTTTGGGTTCTGACCTGGTGGATGCCATGGATATACTCGTATGGTTTAAAAAATAAACTATAAAATTCGACTAAAATCAAAAATCATCCTAGCGGTTCATTTACCATATTAAAAGGAACATCTCTGCAAAATGTCAACCCGATCGAACAAGAGGGGTTACGAGGGGTAACGAAACCTTATCCGGTTGATTTTTCGAACATTTTCCTAGTAAAGTATTTTTATCATTAATATGTTTCCTTTTTCACCTAGAATGGGTGACAAAACGATTCCAAAATATTCCAAACTGATAGCGAATGAAATTCGAAAATAAGGATTGCCCTAATACCTTCAATATACATACATATATACACACATGTATATATATATACATAAACATTTATATATACGTCGTTTAGTTTGATCATTTGCCCAGTTGTGTATTTTATAGTCGATCAAATTCGTACATCGAAACGGAAATTCGCGAATAATCGAACGACGAAATTTAAAATTTCTTAGACGTGTTTGGATTCGAGGCAAATGTTAGGAGATCTATGTGTAGTTGCGAAGAGAGAACGATGACGCAGCATCATTTTTTTTTTCTCTTTTTTTTCATAGCGCTGAAGTTTGCATCGCTGGAATGAAACGAAGATCCATTTTTTTTTCTTTTTTTCGTATTTTCATTATCATCTATGTACGAACTCTTTGGGCCTCCATTGGGTACAGGAACCCTAACGAAGATCTGGTAATTTTTTTAGTCACTTTAGTAACCCAAAAGTGTCGAAAAAAAAATTGACAATCGGAGGAAAAAATATTTTCGTTGCGTCCCAACGATGCATTCGAAAACACGTTTTTTTGTTGTTTTTTTTTTTTTGGTAATTTCTTCTTTCGGGAATTATATACGAGGGTGTATCGGCGAGTGTGATTCGCTCGGGTCACTCGAACTATTATAATGTAATACTTAATATATCCAGTCCATCGAAAGGCACAATTTTGATAACCAATTGAAATACTTTTTCCCATTTATTACGTTTTTTGTTTTTCTTCATTCTTTTCTTTTTCGTTATCGGAGACTTGCACACGTTTCGATGATGAAGAAAGTTACTTTTTTCGAATTTTTTTTTTTTTGTAATGGTTTTTACGAAGCTGTGATAACGAAGCTTGGAGAGATCGTTTTTCATATCTCTAGGTAGTCAAATCTATTTTTTATTTCACAAAAAAATACAAAATGGCGTCCCAGTGGCCAATTAAAAAAAACACCTTTTTCAAAGATCTGTAACAAAAACGATTCCTTTCTTTGTAATCCACATTGATTTTGAAACATTGATTTTTGAAAATTTGACACCATTCCGAACAAGAAAATCGCATTTTATGGCAGAAAAAAACAATTTTCATATGTTTTTAAAAATCGTTATTGTTAATCGATCAATAATTCCACAAAAAAGATGAAAAATTAAATTAAAATTAACTTCATTGATCAATTAAAATCTGAATAAAATTAACAAAATTCTTAATTAAATTAATTCAAAATAAACCCAAAGCAACATTTTTATTCCACATTCTCAGATAAACTTTCATCGAGTCCATTTTCCTTGTAGATCGATTTCTTAAAAAAAAAAAAGAAAAAACTTCGTAAAAAAACGATCTTTTTGGATTTTTGGGCAGCTATTGTGGATTTTTTGTGAAACAAAAAATTGATTCGGGCAACGACAGGTTTTTTGAAAAATTCTTCAAATTTTGGTTTTCACAGGTTCGCTAGTGTTCGAAGAAAAAAATCGTAAAAACAGTGTCATTTTTTCATCATCCAATTGTGTGTAAGATCCAAAGTGTCGTTCCGGAAATCTCCATGTTTGCAACAAATGTTGTATTCCACCGACAACGCGAAATCTCGCGACCGAAAGAACTCTTGGGCGTGGCAAGTGTAAACCCCGCAGCTCTCTCTCTCTCTCTCTCTCTCCCTCCCCCTCTTTTTCTCTTTTTCTCTATATCGGACAAGTTACAATCACGAAAGAGAACATCAATATGACGTGGTGTATATAAGGTGAATGTATATATGCACATACACATATGTATGTAGGTATCTATGCATGTGCTACACAGCCTAGCATCTATAGAAAATCGTTATCCACTCAAACTTCATTTTAATCGGCATTCATCTTTGTTTTTTTTTTTCGCCTCCCCGTTGAACGAAGAATTCTCGATGTTGCGTGGCGATCGATCGACGGAATCTCGAAAGCAAATTCATCGTTTGAAAAATTCCGAGTGGAAAAATGGGGTTTAAAAATGAGGAAGAAATAATTGCAAGAGGGAACCGGTACGATGGTGGAAGTTTTCGTGACTGTTTTGGAAGAACGATTCCATTGAAGTTTTAAGTACGAATTTTGCATCGATGGTTATCAATATTGATTCTTTTTCATTGATTTTTCCGATTGTGATTTGGAATGTGAAAATTAGATTTTATTTTCATGTATTTTTATTGGAAGTTTACGTCTGTGAAAAATGCTTTGGAAGGCTTTGGGAGAAAAAATAATAATCGATTTGAAATCGATCGAAATTTATCGAGATCCATGGATACTATGGAGATCGATGGATCGAAATCGATTAATCGAAATCGATCGATCGATTTCGTATTATCGAAATCAATCAATTGGAATCGATTAATCAAAATCGATCAATTGAAATCGATTAATCGAAATCGATCAATTGAAATCGATTAATCGAAATCGATCAATTGAATCAATTGAAATCGATTAATCGAAATCGATCAATTGAAATCGATTAATCGAAATCGATCAATTGAAATCGATTAATCGAAATCGATCAATTGAAATCGATCAATTGGTATCGATTAATCGAAATCGATCAATTGAAATCGATTACTCGAAATCGATCAATTGAAATCGATTAGTCGAAATCGATCAATCGAAATCGATCAATTGAAATCGATTAATCGAAATCGATTAGTCGAAATCGATCAATTGAAATCGATTAATCGAAATCGTACTGTTGAAATCAATAGATCGAAATCGTACTATCGAAGTCGGAATATCAAAATTGATGGATCGAAGTCGTACTGTCGAAATCGATTAATTGAAATCGATGGAACGAAGTCGTACCGTCGAAATCGATGGATCGAAATCGTTCTATCGAAATCGTACTATGAAAATCGATCGATCGAAATCGTACTACTGAAATGAATGGATCGAAATCGTACAATCGGAATCGATTAATCGAAATCTATCTATCGAAATCGATGTATCGACATCCAGTAATAAAAATCGATCGATCGACATCTCTCGAACGAGATCGGTCGATGGAAGTCTGATTGAAATTTGTTGATCGACGCATCTATCGATCGATACCGGTAAATCCACATATATCGATTGAAATCGTTCGATCGATCGTTCCACGAAATCGTTCGAGATTGGCAACGGAGTGAACCGATCGAGTCGAAAAAAGAGGAGAACTACGAAATTGATCTATCCACCAACTATACCGCGCAATTATTGTTGTTGCATAATAATAATAATACCGATAATGCCTGGCAATATCGATCAATTAAATTTCGCTACCTATCGCGTTGACGTATGGACTGTGCCATCTGGGGACATTCCCAATGGCGCTACCGCCCGATGGTCCCGGACTCCTACCGTCGTTGTAATAATTCGTCCCCGTCGTTAAACTATCGTTGAAGCTCGTAACCTCGCCCCTTTCCACCCTCCTCGTATTCTCGTTGTTACCGAGACTACCCTGACGATCCTCAATATTGGATTCGTCCCGACGACGATTCTGACGGTTAACCCTCGAAGATCCAGAATTACCGATTTTACAATTATCAATTATCGCCCCGTTTGGGCTCGTTTGGCTCGACTCTGACGGATCCTCGATCAGATCGTCACAATTATCAACGATCTCTCGATCACCAATCGCCGCCGATGAATTTTGATTATTGCTACTCACGTTTACCGTTCCACCACCGTCACCACCGACCATATTCGCGAAGTATTCCGATCTTGAAAATCGACCGATTTCCGTCGAACCGAATGCCTGATGGAAACCAGGTAACGGCTGTTTCGTACCCCCAACCTTTTTCGCCTGGTGCTTCATTGCCGTTTCGCTACCGTTCGATGACGATGATGACGATGACGAAGATTGCTCCTCGCTGTAACGCTGAGTCTTCGGGTGCTGACGACACTCCTGACGTCCCTGATCCGCTTCTTGATCCTGATGGATCTTCGGATCCCCATCGTGCCTTCCACGCATCATCGACATTGAACCCCCCCCACCTGGTGATCCGTTCGATTCCCATCTAGGACCGTCCTCGATCGTCTTTTCTGGATCACGAAGCTGCGACATGTTCAACGGTGACATTGACGGCTGCAGCTTCGACGTCTGCTGGAGATTAAACATCGACCATTTTTTTCGAAAAATGCAACTTCCGATATTTTTGACCGTTGGAGACAAAGGTCGTTTCAAAAGTTTGAAAATTGACCGTTCTTAATGTTATTGCTAGATACTTCGGAAGACGATTTTAGGAACGTTGATTATGGAAAGCTGAGAATTTTTACAAGTCCTTCTTGAACCAAGGATTTTCAGAACATAACCTCAAAGACGCATAAATATTCATAATAAATATTTTTTAATAGTTTATATTTAATATTTCATTGCTTATCAATATTTTTCCATTGTTTATATTTAAACCGTAATAGTCACTAGGGGTCCAGTGGACCCCAGGCAAATTTTATAGGGATATATCGTAAAAAGGTCGATCGAGAATCAAACTTGTGCCGTCGCGTGTTGTCTCAACTTAGTCCAGCACGGTTTTAATCGGTGGCGATGGTCAAAATGGCGTCAGTTATCTCGGAAGTAGCTAATAGTGCGGACGTGTTTTTTCGTGGGCTCCGGTACACCCTGTTTGACCATAGTACGGCAGAGTGAGGACAAAATTGATATTTTAATTCAGTGTTTTTTTGTATTAAACTGTGTCTAGGAACGTAAGTAATGATGTACGAAGTGGATTTTTTTTGCGCTGTCGATACGAATAGTTTTACGCGCATAGAGATGTCTTACGACTTTCGAACTCGAACGGTCGCCAAGCGTCTCGCGGACGAGGAAAATTCCGCGTGAGCAACGCGACAATTTTTGATAAAAACACAAAGCAATTAATCCAAGAAAAAGTCGAGTTACCAAGGAAAAAAAAGTACGAGCTTTGGATACCTGTGCGTCGAATGTGGTGACTTTGCTTTAGAGGCTTCAAAAAATCGATTTTTTTCGGGGATTTTTTTTTTGGGAAGGAAAGAAATATCCGATTGAAACGAAACTTTCAGGGTTTATTGTTATATATTTCAACAGTCTTCTCAAATTTTTTCATTAAGATA
>JAPYZI010006333.1:0-14725 GCA_030523105.1 Ophioninae sp. A BG-2022a | reverse complement strand
CTCGTCGACCCTCCTTCCTGAATCTACCCCTCCCGTTGGTTTTCCTCCCGTCGCCCGTCGCTGGTTATTTAGAACCGGGTACTTTATACATAAGTTAGTGGCGAGGCTACTCCGCGTGTGTCAATCGATTATCATCCGTTTCCGAGGTCACTTGGCCGCGAGTCGCCGTTTCAAAATGTCCCATGTATCGGTATATCGCAACGAACCCGCCCCGTTACACGAGCGCCCGTATCCTCGAGTCGAAAGGAAAATTAATTGGAAAAAAAAAAAAAATAAATAAATAAAAACAATACGCGAGAATAACTGTTTTGGTTTTTCTTTTCTTTTATTTTGAAAAAAGAAAAACGAATCGAAGGGAAGCAACGAGAGAGTGATAGGGGTTATAAATAAATCGGGGATCAATTGAAAGAAGAAAACGAAATGACAAATTATTTAAAATACAAGCTAGATTTTATTCGATTTTTGAAAAATTGTCAAAGAATGGACGAAAGTATCGTTTGCAACTGGTTACGAATAAATCGGTAATGAATTGTAAGAAATATATATATTTAAAAAATTGAATTTTTTCATTTTAATTTCGAATTGTTTTTATTAGCAAAAAAAGAAAATGTTTCTTAATTAGAAAAGAAGAAAACAGACGTAAGGCTGATTCGTAATTAGTGACTGATAAATCGGCGATAAATAAAATTAATGAATTGATAAACGTGAAAAGATTGAAAAAAATGTTTTTAAATAAAAAAAATAAATAAATAAAAAATAACCGAGGAATATTTGATTCCAAAAGGGAAACGCGATCGCCTTTGGTTTTTTAAATCTCGCTTGTGAACCATCACACACGCGAACGTACACAAGCCAGTCCTAAATAATTCCCCGTTGGCTTCACGATCGAATTTCACTTTTACGACGATGCAAAGAAATCAAGGGAGTCACGGGTGTTGCGGATCGACGCACTTTTTGTGCGGCGTCTCGATAAACATCGGCCTCAGGCTGCCTCGAAAGCAAGGAGTGGGGGGCGGCTCGTAAAGTCGCGACGGATTATGAAGATGCACAGTTGGAACAGGAGTGATGAAAGACGAAGATTACGCGTCGAGGGGAAGTCGGACATCGCGATATTATATACGTGTGGATAAATACTGAGACACCAATTTACAAAAAAAAAAAAAAAAATGTCTCGTCGATCGATTTTCAACCGGTTGGAAATGTGACTAATACACGTGCTTTTCTCGGATCTAATTCCGCACTTAATTACTTTTTTTTCGTCGTCTCTGATTAATAACAGTATCATAAACAATCGAAATTATAATCATTTATTATTATTTATAATAATTCATTGTTAAAATAGAAACTCAAGTGATTATTTATAATTATTTACAATTAAAATAGAAACGAAACTTATTATCAATAATAACATGAAAAATAATGATAATAATAATAAAAACAAAAATAATCGAAATTATTATCGTCACAAGTAATATAAAAATATATATTTAAATAAAAAAAAACAATTATTTTCATAATCATTGTATTAATTTTATTTTCTTATCTTATTTTCATTATAATTATATTAATTTTTAATGTTTTTTATTAATACTTATAATCTTTAATTATTATTAATATAATATATATATATATATATATTAAAAATCACTATTTTTATTATCGTCATAATCTTTTATTATTATTATAGTTAAAAATTGTGGGGTGCTAATAATAATATTATTAATAACAATGATAATAATGATAATTATAAAAGATAATGATGATAATGGAAATAAAAAATAATAATAAAAAATTGTAAGAGGAAAACGATCGAACGCGAGGGGAGAAAAAGCTCGTCTGACCGAACACGAGTAGTTACTACTGCGGCGATCTTTTTGCAACTCCCGTTCTGGTAGAGTTATCGGGTAGAGAGTTTGCCAAAGAGAAAAAGCGAAGTATGGAAGCGCACAGCTCTTTAGGCGAGCACACGGATGATGATTCGAAAGTGTGAAGAGCGGGAGCTTGAAACAACACTACAGAATGATACGAGCGAATCGAAATGATCGAAGTAATAAAAGGAAACGGGGGGAGGAAGATGGAGATAGCCCGAGATTGTTCCAGGGAGAAAAGAGACAAGCCACCTCTCTTTATTATCGTTTTCTTTTATGCCGAATCGATGATCGTACGCGTGATTGTATTTACCGGGGTTTCTGTATTAAACGAAATGAGAATCAGCTGCGACCACACGCGATAACGTTAAATAAGAAATGCGAGGCGACGTTACAAGCTGTGCTTTGAAACTTTGATTCTTACGTATACGATTATCGAGAATTGAAAAACTTGAAGGACTCTGAAACAAAAAATGCAAATTTTCGGGCTCCTGGAATCGGACGAGAATACTTGGATGGGTGACCGTTTGGGTCAATATAGACTCGCGAGCCGAATAAAAACCCAAACAAACCCAAATAAACTTTAACTAAGCCCAACTAACTCGAATAAACCCAAACAGACTGAAACCAACCCAAACAAACGTAAACTAACCCAAACGAACGCAACATCGCGATAAATATAAATTAATTTTCATGGACTAACAATGACGTCCTCCGGCGTTAAATTACTTCGTATCATTTTATATAAAAACAAACGAAACTATAAAAAATAAATTAGCACAATTCCAGCAAGAGTCCTATTCTTGAATATTTTTTTAAAAAAAGAATTTTGAAAATGTTTGAAATAAAGGAATCCGATGGGTTTTCAGAGGAAAGTGGAATCGTAGAAAATGCGTCGAAGTTGGGAGACAAACGCTGACGACTAAAAGTTTTCACAATGGATACCCTTTTGCGACTCGCCATTGGAATGTCATCTGCAAAACCGCGAACCCTCATTTTCCCAAATGTCGCGGACAATTTCGTCTTTTTTTGTCTGGTGAAAAACTAGAGATTGGAAAAATAGTGAAACAGTGGAAAATTCGGATTCTTGGAAACGATACGATTCTCGTCGAGTTACTATAATTTCGCTCAGACAAATTGGAATATGCGGTTGCACGTGAAAATTTATTCGCTGCCCTTCGTTTTTCTTTTTCGGAAAGTTTAAGAATGTCTCTTGATTAAAATAAGAGAAAAATATTGATCGAGAAAAAGGTCTTTGGTACTCTTGATGGGACTGAAAATACCGCGGATTCTTTTGTCAATAAAAATCTTTCGGGGACCAAATAAAAATTTTTCTCTTTTTGCACATGAGCCTCGAAGTTTACAAAAAAGAAAGTTCTAAGGTGATTTTTGTTTTTTAATACTTAAATAATGTGTTTTTGGATAAGTACATAAGTTATATCAGTCGATCGCTTGGTCTCCAATTTTTTCAACGAAAAATTACACGGACGATCTTTCTGATTAAAATCTTCCAGGTCTCAAATGAAAGTCTTTATATTTTTACGAAGTCAGCCGTTTTTCGTAAAGTAAAGAATCATGAATGAAAATACAGAAATACATTAAACGACAAAATCTTTTTAAACTTTTTCGACGAAGTTGAAAATTTCCAAAACTATTTTTTCAATAAAAATATTTCGGGACTATCAAAATTGGCACTGTTAAAAAAAAAAATGAAAAAAATAATTCAGTTCCTTCCCAGCTTTCATTTTTGGTTAATTTACCAAAAGTATTTTGAGAAAAGCCCAAAAAATCAACACGGTTCGCAGCTTCCGACGAAAAATTACGTAAACTGTATCGCCCATAAATATTTCAGTTACCAAACGAAAATCTTTTTTTCAAATAACAAACCCCACATAGGAAAAAAAAAATTGTAAACTAAGAATGAAATAAATTCGTGCACTCAATAATCGAAAGTGTTATTCGAGTGATCGAGCATCCAACCGGTGTTCGAGAATTCTCGATGTGTCACGTACATATAGAATATTCTACAAGTGTAATTAAGGAAAGCAAACGTACGAGTTGATAAATCGTGATAATGCGGGTGTAGCTAAATAGGTTCGAGAAGGTCCGGCCATTCTCGAGGTCCAGCTAGTCTACGCAGGCTCAAAGCTACGAAGGATGACGACAGTTGGGGTTGGGGTTGGTGTTCACATTGGTGACTGGTGGTGGACGTGGAGGTTTTCATTGACCTCGTACAATCAAAAAAAAAGAAATAAACAAATAAAATAAAATAAAATAAAATAAAATAAAATAAAATAAACAAACTTAAAAAAATAAAATAAAACAAACAAATTAAAAAAATAAAATAAAATAAAGCAAAAAAATTAAAATAAAGAGAAGAACGAATAAGAGAGGGCAGCACATCCGGTGTTCAGTGAGGACGTGAACGGGTGACCGTTTATCAAACGTGAGAGATTTGCCGTTGATACGAGGGTTCGGGGGGTGGTTGGTGGTCGATACGTGAAGGGCCAAACTACGTTCGGTACATAATACGATTATTTGCTTATTCGTTATAAAACAAAAGGTTGTCCCCACCGTCTTTACGTAGGTGACGGTCTCGGCGGTGGCCTCGGTGAGGGCACGTCGGAGCCTCGAGCGTCGTACTTGCGACAGCGTGCGTGGACATAGAACGACACCCTGAGCACCGGAACCCGAGCCGGAGCCTGAAGCCGAGCCGGAGCTTGCGATCGGCGGTGGTGGCGTGGTTGCCGTCGTAGTCGGCGAAGATTTGCACCACCACGGAAACTGAGTATGCGGTTTTTTTATTTATCTCATTTGATCGTTTGTTGTGCTGTTGCGTTAACGCTTTTTTTCTATTTTTTTTTTTTACTATTTTTTTTTTCATAATACTATTTATCTTTTTTCGTAATTATGCAGATGTTGGACTCCACCCGAATTTTGGCGAGAAATTTTTTTTATTGTCATAAATTGTTTTAATTAGTTACTACTAGTAATATTTAGTATGAGGAAGCCGATATTTTTCATTATTCCCATAAGCTATGGGGTTTTGAATTTTGGTGGAAGATTCAATATAATTGGACACTTTCGTACTCTTCGACGCCTAAACGTCGAAATCAGCCGAATTTTCGAACGATATGAGCTTTCCAGAATATACCGGAACAGACCCAAACAACTTCATAAATTATGGAAATAATTGAGGTTTTTTGGGTTTGTTTGGGTTTAATCATTAAAAATGTCACGCTCCGCTAGCTAAATATCACTGGTGGTGACTAATTAAAATAATTTGTGGCAAAAAAAAATCTCCCGCCAAAATTTGAGTGGAGTCCAACATTTGCATAATTACTTTTTTTTTTTTGTATCGAACATGGCCAGCTAGTGTTAACTTCGCTTCGGTCAAGGAAGTGCAAATATCGTCGAATTTTTATTCAATTATTATTGAAAGCGGAAAATAAACATTTGTAAATGTTGATTCATTCTTGAATGAGCTAGGCAAAGCTAATTATATACGATACAATATAAATTCGTAAATCCACGGTTTACCCATTTTTTAGGAACTTTTCGAACTTTTTTTTCCCGACTTTTAATCCAGTGATACCATAATGATCAAATTTTTCAAAATCTGTACAATTACCTCATTTTTATGTTGCGAAACGTATTATCAATGTCATCAATGTTTGCCAGTTATTTATCAAAGTTTATAATAGTTTTTGTTTCACGTAACTATAGTTGGCCATGTCCTTTTACTACGATTAAAACCTTAATAAATAAATGTACAAATACGTATTACCAATGAGTACTACACTACGGATGAATTCGAATGGAATTGATGCACAATCGAAAATGTAGGATCAGACGGATGTGGAATTTGGCTACTCTAATAGAAATACGGTAAGCCAATCGTAATTTTGTTTATACGTTATCATTGAATTTATCACGGCCTAATGAATTTGCCATTTTTGTTTTTTCTATTCTTAAAAAAAAAAGAAAACGAAAAATCAAAAAAAAGGTTCGCTCGTTTCGGGATAAGGAGAATCGCAAATGGCGAATCCGATGTATCATGTGAATGCGTGAACACGTTGATCCATGGAGAATGTACTTGATCGAAACGTTTGATACGCAAAGCTGAGTGGTAGATGGTTGGTACACACTTGGCCAGCTCTACTTTGATCTAATTCATCCTCGGTGGTGACTATGTCGCTTCTACTACTGGTACCCTCGAGCTATTTTCATTGGCTATGGTTTCCGGCTTTTGCGGGACATCAAATTGGTATTAATTATCGGGCAATTCTAGGAGCGAGGCCCTCTTCGGTGGTTCTCTGTCCTTCGGTCTCTGTACTCCGTTCCGGAGCACTTTGAGGTGCTTCCGTACTGCCCGGAATTGAGATTCAAAGCTCTGAGATTCACCGAATCACCATCCGCGCTCTAATAAAACCGCGTTGGGATAAATTGCTCGGAATTGAGCCTGTCGAAGTTTCGAACTTCGTAACTCGGTCCTGATTCACATCTTCGTTTACTGATACGCTTGAAAATCGTTTTTTCACTTTGCTCTTGCCGATTGTTACGACTTTTTTTTCGTTGTCACGAAGAAATAGGGTTCCACCTTAATTTTGGCGTGAGATTCTTTTTTTTTTTACTATAAATTATTTTAATTACCACCACTAGTGATATTTAGTTACCACTAGTGATATTTAGTCACCACTAGTGATACTTAGTCGCCACTAGTGATATTTAGTTGGTGGAAGCTCACTTTTTTAATCCCATTTTAATTCCAGAATTGTTTTTCAATTAAACGTTCGACACGAAATTACCACCGGAAGGGTTGAAAATCATTGATGCGTTAAAAAAAAAAACAGCCACACTAGCCAATTTGCAAAATACAAGACACCGAGAAACATCGATACATCGTGGAAGAAAAAAAAAACGAACATTTGAGAAAAAAGAAAGAAAAATGAAAATCTACGTAGAACGAGAATCGCAATCGCAGCCAAATCGAAGTTCAAGAGTTTCTGTTCACACAGCCCAAGGGTGCAATATCAAATGTACACAAAGCATTTCGTGATTGCTCATCCCAAAGGTAAATATATTTCTCGTACTCCAAACGCAACACGTTGCACTTTATTTTCGGATTAAACTACGAATCGAGAAAATTCGTGATAACATTGATACCGCGATTTAAATGAAAAATCGATACATACGCACACACGCAACCACAGTTCCATCGTAAAACTACCATAAAAAAATTTAATGGAACATTTCATTCATTATAAAGTCCCAAAAATGTAAACATGTCCATTTAGAAGAAAAAATACGAATATCTCTGTTCAATTGGAACATACACGTGATGAACATCAGAAATCAAACATTTATTTATTTAGAATAACTAACTTTTAGTATTTATACTATTAAACTCTTCAAAAAATTATACAAGATTATTTTTCCAAAAGCTGACGATAATATTAATGGTTGAAACCGATATTAGTGGAATAATCGATATTATATTCTATTCTATTTTAATTATATTTTTATTATTTGAACAGTATAAGAATTAGAATTTCATCGTGACATTTGCATTCCGTTAACATTAATTCGCGATTTATGAATTTTTTATTTTATTTTCGGGAAATACGATTTTGTGATTGATTTTTCGATAAATAAACAATAAAATTCCACGTTTTTTTTTTCAAACAAGGTTCATCTTTTTATAAACAAACTGAGGTATTTTTCCATCACACATTTTTTAAAATACCGTGTGATTTTGATTTCCAAAAACTGTCAATTATTTAATTGAAATAAAACTTTGAAACATCCAACAATCCGATTCTTAATCACCGAAGTTTGGATATTTCAATAACCGATTTTTTTCAATATTTTGATTTTTAAAAGTCCCTCGCTCGTCTCCCGTTTACCTCTGAACCGACGAGTTAAAAAAATGTACATATTAAAATGAAAATGATCGGACGTGTCAATCCAGGTGTTGAAATATCTAAATTTCAAATTTCATTAAATCCTTAATTTTTAAATAATTTTTATTTCATCGTTATACTAAATATGAAGATATAAAATTTTCCCTAGAAAAATACTAGATAAGACAATGAAAAGCAACCTAGGTAAAAATCCCCAAGTGAAGAGCTATCTACATGGTGAAATTTGATTGAAATACTTCGAGCAAAAAAAAAAACACAAAAAAAAAAAAAAAAAAAAAAAAAAAAAAAAAAAAAAAAAAAAAAAAAAAAAAAAAAAAAAAAAAAAAAAAAAAAAAAAAAAAACGCGTATTCATTTAATACTGGGATGAAACACGCGATCGAATAAAATTGTTTTTCGCTCGATTGAGAATTGCTCGACTCGGACGAATGCCTCTTCGATCGTTTCGAATTACGTTTCCTTTGAACGAAATCCAATGTTGAACGAAATCCAAATCGTGGATATAAATATATATATATTTTTTTTCAATTCAACGAACCTTTTTACCTTTTTTTCTCACCAGAGGGGGAAATAATATTGGCATAATTGAAAGAGGTATCGGAAGGTCAAGTTGGAGGGGGTAAGTATAATTGAGAACGAGAATACGATTTTGTAGGTGGTACGTGTAACTGTATCGGGGCTCGAGGACTGCGGAGAGCATAATCCGAACTGCGAAGGGTTTGGGACGTGGATTGGCGATTTGCCAAAGAGCTGACGGGCAAGACTTTTTTCTTATTTCGTAAGGGAAGAAAGTCTCGTACCGGTGGCTTTGGAAAGGCACACCAAAGACCCCGTATTGTGTCGCATTATTTCTCGAGGCTGATGCAGCTAATGACGCCTCTTCGCAGCTTCCTCTTCGTGTCTACCCTGGTGAGGATCCACTTCAACATCCGTTGAAGGGGAGGCTCTAAAAAAGTGGTTTTTTTTCGAAAGAAACGTATATTTTACACAACTTGGGTGAACCAGGATTTTCATTGGACTTCCAGGACGAAAAAGCATTATTACCGGGATGACGATGATGATAAATTTTATTATGCCCCGGTTAAAAAAAAACTTTCGGACAATTCAGGAATTACAAATAAAATAAAATGTAAAAACTTTACACAATAATAACTAAAATAATGTAATCGAAAATAAAAAAATACGCTAAATATACTAAAAAAAAAACACAATATTTGATAAAAAATGCAAAATCAACCAAAAAACGCAATATGAATAAAAAAAACGTTAAATAAATTAAAAACGCAGTAAAATTAATAAACAGTAGTCGTACCGCAGACATTATAGACGATGGCACGTAAAAATAAACTTAAAAAATAAAATTAAAAAATAAAGTAAAAAAATAAAATTCAAAAATCAACTCACAAAACTGACAAGCGCTACTCGTGTAATAAATGAGGAATTTTATTTTTATAGAACATGATAACCAGGAAACAGAGCTTAATTACACAAAATTAATTATAAACTAATCAATCAAAAGCCAAACTAGAAAATCTCTTTCAAAAATCGTGAAAATAAAAAGAAAAGGAGGAAGGAAAAGAAAAGATGGGATGGGTGACCGCACGGTTTCGCTTCAACAGCGACGATTAAAAAACCACCGCGATCAACGACCATACGTATTGGCAGAATTAAAGAAAAAACCCAAAGTCGTACCGGAAGTTTAAAACAAACGGTAATAAGTGTTGGTTGAGTGAAAGAGATGACGAAAAGTAGGTAAGGGCGTGGACGAAAGGACACATCGAGGAAAATCCGAAAAAAGGATGTAGAAAGGTTCCACCGATGATGGAACTGGTAAATATCGCAGGGTCGTTTCAGAGGGTGCTGGTACAAATTGCCCTGAGAAGGGAGCTTTTCCCTCGTGGCCCGAAAGATCCAATTTTCCTCTCGTTCTCCGGGGCTCAATTTTTTCTTTTTTTTTTTTTTACCTTCAAATCGGCAAAGCACGAGCGAACGTTATCGATCTCGCGAGGATAAAAGGAAAGGGACTCTGCGGGTGTGTTTCTTTCTTTTTAATTAGCAAGGAAGGCAATAAGGGCCATTGGGGTGGCAGCTTCGAGAATCGTATCGTAAATTGCTTTGAAAGGGACGCGAATTTTCGACCTTTCGAAGCCTGCAAAAATTTCGGTCCTTCGATCATATTTTTTTCTTTTTTTAGGCCCTTCTGAAAAAGGACAGGACAAAAAAAAAACCCTCTCTTTCCGCTTTTTCGTCGTTGCGAAAGTTACGACGCCGAGATCTTTTCTGTTTTATTTTTTTTCTTTGTTTTTTTATGGTTTTTTTATGGTGTGCCCGTAGACAGCTCAGAGACGAAGACAATTCGCGCGAAATATTCGGTGGCGAATCACGAGCGCGTAATGGACGTTCATTCAGTTGTCCGATAAAGCCCCTCGGGATTCCGGACTGTTGCGTCGGTATATTAGTACCAGGGTGGGGTTCAAGGGGAAAGACTTCCAATGGCAGACCATAGGAAAGGGCGTGCGAAGGTAGATAGGGGTCGCGATCCGGTGAACCGCATCGTTGCCCACACGTACACACACGCACCATTGAAAATCGTTGCGGTGAATTATTACACCGCATTCGTACCTTCACACGTGAGCGAGAAATGAAAATTTGCCTTCGAGAAATCGAATTAGTGAATATTGCTGATTGATGAACAATATACATGATAATTTTACAGTTTAGTGACTTTTCATAAATAAAATACTAAAATAGATATTTTTGTTATTTTTAATTGTAAAGCAAACGTAAATAATAATGTTATTTTGAAGGAACCCATTTTATTAAACTAAAAATTGTTAATTACCTAATAAATCGCTTCTGATTATTTTTTTTTTTTTGCGATTTACGAATTTTTTATTGTATTTTCGGGAAATACGTTTTTTCAGATTGACTTTTCGATACATAAACGATAAAGTTGCTCGTTTTTCATTTTCAAACAATGTTCATCTTTTTATCCAAAAACTGAGGTATTTTTCAATGTCACATTTTTTTAAATACCGTTTCGCTTTTATTTTGAAAAATCGTCAATTATTTAATTAAAATGAAACTTTGAATATTTCGAACAATCCGATTCTTAATCACCAAAGTTCAGACATTTCAATAACCGATATTTTTCGACATTTCCATTTTTTAAAAGTGGCTCGCTCGTCTCGCGTTTCCCTCGAAATCGACGAACTTCGTTGCATCGCTCTACATCCGGTATTATGAGAAACGTTTGGACGCAACACGAAAGTCAACGGAAGTTTTTTTCCGGCTGACGTTTCTCATAAATTCTACTTGACGTAAACACGTGTACCGGGCGCGTATTATCCAATTTTTCAAAAAGTTTAAAGAACAGCTTTGTCGAGAAAAAGCGAGAGAGAAAAAGAGAGAGAGAAAGAGAGAGATGGAGGGGGGGCATCGGAGGAACGTTTTCGCTACCATCTCGATTGTTCTTTTTTTATTTCTCTTTTTTTTTATTATCGGATACTTAGCTTGAATTTTCGCAAAGTGCAGATCCGTCACAGCCACGTTTTTGTGGCCCCAATTCGAAGGATTTCAGTTTTCCTTTCCTCTTCTTTTGTACTGATCCTTTAGTTCCGACCACGAAAGACGAAACGACGATACGCACAAGCTCTAATGCACCCATTCTTCCCTACGTCCGGAATTCCTCCCTTATTTATATTTTCGTTGTTGCTCTCGAATATTTACTATATATATATATGTATATAGTGAAAATACAGAAGCGTGTAATAAAGTTGTCGAGTGATGAGAGTGGCTTGATAAATCATGAAGCTTTACTCCGCGCGTGCTACTGCCCTCGGGTTTCTGCGATGTAATGCACCCCTGGTGAACTCATTCAAAATACATCGCAACACGAAGGTCGAAGTCGTCGACGAAAAGAGAAAAAAAAGAGAGGGATGATTAGCTAAGCGTTTTTGTTGTTTTTTTTGTTTAATTCTTTCAATTTTCGTGACCAAAGAGTTTTCACGAAACATTAAGGGGTAGGGGTGAGAATTTAAAAAAAAAAGTACAGTTCGTTGACTGAGGCCAATGGAAGAGGAGGGCTCGACGAACGATGCAGTTTTTCTCGAAACTCAAAACACGCGATTCAAACAAAAGGGGAGGGGGTTATTTTTTTGCATCAGGTTTTGGAAAAGATTCATTTTTGTTCGGAATAATAAGAAGTTCAGTCGTATTTTTTTTTTTTGGGATTCAGGTGCGATAATAAGAGGGGATGGTTATTAGTCAATAATTACGATTTTATGAAAAATAAATTGTTTTTTGATTTCGCAGGTTCGAAGAATCTTTAGGAGATTTTTGTTTTTCATGTTATTTGATTATTAATATTTTTTTGTTAATTTGGTACACGACTGGGTTGGTGTTTATACAAATAAATTGGGACAAGAGTCTTAAATAATCGTACTAGTTGTTTCATAATTAATTATCTAGAATAAATACCGATTCATCGTCACAGTCGACCTAACCCCTTAATTCTGAAAGGAAGGAATCCTTTTTCAGTTTCCCTTTTTATTACAATTGACAAATTATTTTCTCAAATAAAAACGATTACACTCAATTAATCATTTCTTTAAAATATTCCATTAATATTGACCTACAAAATAATAAGCGATCTGATTTAAAAAGAAAAAACAATTTTCCAACTCATCGAAAAATGGAAAATAAATTGAAAAAATGGACTTTCCAATGAAAATCGTCTATTCGTTAATCACCAATCTGAATAATAATTAATTCCCGATTAATTCGAAATAAAATTTAACAATGAAAAACTGGACGACTAATAACCGAGAAAAACACTAAATAACCAAAGAGCGATAGAAAGTTCAAGTTCGTTTGGGTTTAGAGTTCAACCTTTGAACTATATTGAAATTCGTCGAATCCGGTGGGTTGTCCGGATCGTGAAATCCAGTTTTACAGTCCCGTCCAAGTATCCTGATTAATTCCATGTACCGCAATGATGAACCTTTATCGGGAGGGTGACCGGTGGTGTCCTCTGAATTTCATCGTAGAAACAACGCGGCCGACTTACGAATATCCACGCGGCGTCCTCTTCGATCGAAAAAACGAACTCTGAGGTGAACCTTCTCGAGGCTGTTTTCCCTCCTGTTTCATATCGGGGGACGTTTCGAGGGGTTGCGTTTTGCCGACCGTCGAGGGTTCGTCGTCGGTAAGGCATCGCTCTACAACCACTCCCGATGAAAATACAGAATTCTTTTAACCCCCGAAGAAAAAAAAAAATGTTTCACCCCTCTTTTTTTCAATCTCTCTCTTTTTCTCTCTCTTTATCTTTTTCTGTCTTTCGAACGAACCTTCGTACAAAAGGTTACCGAGTAAACGGTTGGTTGATTTCCCCCATGTCCATGTACGACACGTCAAGCGTCGAGAACAAAAGATCGTAATAATCCATAGGGATTTGATGCATAGAATAAACTGGTTACGCCCTTTTCTTTGATAGCAGTCGATACGTATGGAAATTGGATTATACATGGCGCTGTGAGCTCGGTACGATGAGAAATTGTTGCACCTCCCCCCTCTCCCGTTATTTCTCTCCACCTCCCATTCGATGTACTTGTATACGGGTTTAGAGGCGTGTATATCCCTACGCTGCGCTTCGACGTTATGGGGAAATTATATGGAAGCTCTCGCGATCGGATGCCTGCTTTTATAGCTTGCCATACCATTTGGTGTGTGAGGTTACCCGTGCAAACTGGGACGCACACGTTCAGCCTGACGCCTCACGGGTACTGAACAATTTCGAAATAAGAGGTACGGTTTCCTCGTACTGGCCAAATAACTCCAAGTTATTTTTCAAATAATGTTCCGTATTTTCGAATATTTGGAAAGTGAAATTGTTTATATTTTTTTGGTTATTTTTTTTGGACATAATGAATCTATAATTATTAATTTTATATTGTGATATCATTTGTTATTATTTAATTGTATCGTCGTATTTGATATTACGATACGATGAATTATTAATTTTATTTTACGGTGAAATGATTTAATAATAAATTGTATCGTAATATAAAATTAATAATTATAGATTGATTATATCGATAACATTTTTTAATTGTCATTATATCAATAAAAATGACAATAAAAAAATATCGAGCTTTAACAGTTTCATTTTTCAAATAATCGATTACACATAACTCGTTTTTTTGCGAAGTAGCTCCGAGATATTGTCGGGGAATATTGATAAATTAATTAATCAAAGTGGACGTTAATGCAATCTTACTTCTAATATGACCAAAAGGTAGTTTTCGAAATAAATGAAAGACCGCATGATTAATAATACTCATTATATGTTTGGGTTCTTTACTTCTTTACTCCAGCCTTAAGGGAATGACGAACACGTCGGAAATTTTTGACGCGGCTCCTCGTTACGTCGGTAATGACAATTTTGGGATTTTGCGCTACGAGTAACTACCGACGGATGGCGCGCCCCGCACGCGAATTCGGCCGCGAACTCTCGACTTTTGAAATTTCGTGACTTTTGAGATTCCGGAAAAGTCGCCGGCGTAGTCGAACATTTTTTTTCTGTTTTAAAAGTATTAAAAGAGTCTATATAATCGGAAATTTTCAGCTAATTACGAATATCAACCAATTTTCGTTGAAAACACTGCACACGACAAAAAAAATCGTGATTTTAGAAGTTTTTTATAATTTTTTCATGGGAATTTTGGGTTTTGGAGAAAATGAATGGCAGATTCGTTGTCAGGAGATAAAATTACATCGAAATGGGTCAATAAAAAAAATATAAAAAATCAAATTTTTTTTTGGATTTTTGAGGGATGAACGTTTTTTCACTAAATCATCGATAACTTTTTTTCCTTTAGGGTTTGGGACTCCACTTTGTGCTCAATCTCTTCGTTATGATTTTCTCTTCAAATTGC
>JAPYZI010006331.1:0-10145 GCA_030523105.1 Ophioninae sp. A BG-2022a | reverse complement strand
CTATATGAACAAACTCTAAATAAATGATCTCTAAATAAACAAACCCAAACAATTTAATAATTTAATAATACGATCATTTTGATAATCATATGATAAATGAAATATCGATAATATCCGATAAATAAAATATTGATAATAATAAATATTCCTAACTTCACAACCGTTTACTCACGCGAGTGCATACAAGTGACGTTCAACAATGCCAGCGATTCGTAGTTTGACGTAATTCTTCTTCCCGTCGGATACGCCACGAGGATGTTTGATCGCATTCTGATCGCGACAATCATCGATGGTTTTGACGAAAGCAACGACTATAGCGAATTGGCTGCAAGCGTGCATTACCAATTTAACCGCGAGTGTACAAATGCCGCAAGTAGCCGTACAAACGATACCTAGCATGCTTAACGAATAACCAACAAAAATAATTTCGTAAAACGGTGATGTTTGAGCATCGATGAAATAAAATTCAACCGGATAAGCCAAAGGTCTAACGGTTGAATTCCTTCCGTTATCTTGATCGTTAACGAACGGTAATATCCAAGTGTAAAATCCAACACCACCGAACATTACGGATGCGTAAAGTTTCGTGAATAATCTTGAAGCTTTAGCGTAGCGTAACATTACCGGACGTGAAATAGTTTCATCAGCTTTACGCCAATCGTTCTTTATCAAGCTAATGCAAGAAGAGAACCGATCTAGTCGCCATAGAATTATTACGTATCGGGCAATCGCCATTGTTGTAAAACTCAATGGACCGAACTCTCGCAATCTCATTCCCGTATCTTCCTCTATTAGGAATACGTAACAGCTTTGAGGTACGAAAAAAAAAACGAGTAGAATTCCACTCGCGATTACGGCGATCCGTGATTGAATTTTTGAGCGTCGTGTACTTGACGGCCACGCGCCTATTATCCGCAATAGAAAACGATTCAACTCGATGTCGTATGATAAATCCTCTTTTGAAAACCGGTTCGGGATTGCGTCGGTCGACATTTTCTGAGAATTCGTTTTTTTTTTTTTTTTTTTTCGTTTAAGTTGACCTCCCCTTAACGTCTCGACGACCACTGACAGTTCGGTAACAACAGCTCCTCCGACCGATCATTTTTCTGGGGTGGGATACGATCGCGTTCTATCAGAGGGAGACAAAAATAGATATATTTTTTACGAGCATGCGTAAAAACGACCTTTCGTCGAGGTCAAAAGTACGTCGAGCTTCCGAGACTCGATGGTAGCCATCTTTAATCAAGTATCCGCAACCCTCGATGTTCCGAAGACGGAACGACAGTTGGAGAACGTCCTATCACTCGTAAGTTCAACTATTACACTTTTGTGCTTTTAAAAAATTTAATTATATAAACAATCCTGTTTTTTCAAGAACTTTGATTTTTTTTTCTATTTTGCCAATGGCAGAAAGCATAAGAGTTTCGTAAATATCACGCGATATATTACTTAATCATTAGTTCTCACGATAATACAATTTTACTGTGATATCTTTTTTACACAAACACAAAAAAAAAAAATAAAATAAAATAGAAAGATTTTTTTTTTTATTGTGTCGAAATGAAAATTTCATTTCTTTTTAAATAATATTATTTTTTATTTAACGACTAAATACGAAAGCGTTATTCGTGGACGACGAAATAAAATATAAAATTATTCGTTCGTGCAATAAAACGAATCCCAATGAAAAATTGACGAAAATAAATGCAATTTAAAAAGATGGCGACCGGAAGTGTCGACACGACGACGAAACAGTTCGCAGTGAACAAAGTACTCCCGACTGACTGCTAACTCTTTTTTTTTATACTCATTTTTTTTTTTTTTTTTTTTTTTTTTTTTTTTTTTTTAGTTTAGTTTAGTTTAGTTTCTGAAACAACCGAACAACTTTAGGCCTCGAGCAAATCGGCGAAACGATGTTACGACCAAGTTGAAAATGTCAGACGGTATAAGCTTGGACTTTGGATGGAACAAACCAGAAAAAGAAATAAAAAAAAACAACCAACTGGTCTTAGAAAATGGCGCGTGGGTTTTTTTTCTTTTCACTAACCGATTCCAGGCAAGAAGAATGATGGTGAAAAGAATAAAGTGGTTGAGAAATAAATCTCATGTAAAAACGTGAACAAAAATGGGCGATTGTTTTTTTTTTTCGTGATTTAGCCCAATGGCCAATGTAGAATGAACTTTTTGACAATGAATATTAGCAATATTTTTGCTAATATTAATTTTAATCGCTAAATAGCAATTTCCTAATTGCTATTTGTTTTTGCTAATTATTAGCAAATTTTAGCTGATGATTAGAAAAAAATAGATATTAGCAATTTATTGCTAATAATGCAAAGTTTGCTAATAATAATTTTTATTGCTATTTTTGCTAATAATGCTAATTTTGCTACTAATATTTTCAATCGCTAATTTTTGTTAATTTTTGTTTAGCAAATATTAGCAAATAATTAGCAGAAAATAGCTATTCACTATTTTGCTAATTATTCGTAAATAATGCTCATTTTAATAATGCCAATTTTGTATCAACTAATTTTAACAAATAATTAGCAATAAATAGCTATTAACCAATGTGCTAATTATTTGTTAATAATGCTAATTTCGCTAATTCAATTGCTAAATAGCAATTTAATAATCATTGCTAAGAATCATTTTTGGGGAGAGGATTTTCAACGTCACGTATAGTGTTCTCGTTGGAAGTAGTTCAACGAAAGTTATGTGCAGACAGGAATTGTCTTCAGCATTCATTGTTGCATAAACATTATCGAGAACTATAAAATCAGTGATCTTCGCAGGTACGTCGAATCCATGAACAATAATAATCGATGAAAGGTTGGTCCTAAGTCTTTCTACGTGTACTGATGAATCACTACGTCACCATGGCTCGAAGGAAATTCAGATAAGCGGCTGAAGTTTTCACGACCTGTTAAGGGGGGAAAAAAACATTCAACATCCTTTTTTTCCAAATTAAAATATCCACGATCCAAATATATATTGAAAAATTCAAGACAATATTGCCATTGACAATTCAATTCAATTCATGTTCAAGTCAATTCAATTCATACTCTATTTAATTCAATTCAACTCATATTCAATTCAATTTAATTCATTTTCAATTCAATTCAATCCATATTCAATTCAATTCAATCTATATTCAATTCAATTCATATTCAATTCAATTCAATCCATATTTAATTCAATTCATATTCAATTCAATTAAATCCATATTTAATTCAATTCAATTCAATTCAATCCATATTCAATTCAATTCATATTCAATTAAATTTATATTCAATTTAATTCATATTCAATTCAATTCGTATTGAAAATTCTATTGAAATTCAAAATACAACATTTTTTTCCCATCAACTACGTCCAAAATAGACTTCTGTGTTGATGAGGAATTTTATGTATAAAAAAACACCGATCTCGTTGAAAAAAAAGCTTATAAAAAATGAAAATGTACAGACCTCGCAAAATCCTTGGAGCGAGAGATCGAATACTTTGCCTGCAGTGAGGGTCGAAGGGCGACCGGCCCTAACCATGATGAACATTAGGTCTGAGGCTACGTCTTTAGGCAAACAGTACCATTCGAGGGAATAACTATATTCCCCAACTTTTTCACTCTTCATGAAACAAAAAAAAATAAAGGATCGATAAAAAAAAATCGATAAAAAAAAATCGATAAAAATCGAAAATCGATAATAATCAATAATTCAAAGAAATTTAATTGAAATTGAACCTGCTCTTTGAGTCGATCACCAGTAAACGAAAAAATGAAAACATTTACGAATATCGAAGTCATGAGAACCGCGTAGGTCATCACGCCGATCATCTTTCGATCCTCCCAGTCCTGAAGACAAATTATTTCGGTGAAACAATTTTTTTTTTCATCTATCTGATAAACCGAATTTTCAGAGTTTTGGAAAACTTGATACCTTGAGAACACCGAATTCGAGAAAACATATTATCACTGTACACCCAACCATTTCCGAGAGAAACACAACGTTCAGTGCTTTTTCGATTCTTTGAGCATATCTGAAATTTTAATTCGTTTTTTTATCACCGTTTATATACATCGATCATTTCCATTTTATTGTGCGATTATTGCGTAAAGACTTTGTGAGAAAAATCATTAAATAGAATTTTATGAAAGATAAGAATCAGAGGAATCAGAAAAATTATTGAATTTCAGACGTGGATGAATCTTTGTTATTAACTATTCGTAAAGGCCAAATAAACAAACTTAAAGGGTTGTAAACAACGCTAAAAAATTGTAAACAAATCCAAACGGTTTTAAACAACCCCGAAAGTTTTTAAACAACCACGTTTTCTCATAAAAAAAAAAACAACCCCAAACTGTTTAAAACCAGTTAAAATCTGGTTTTACTTGGTTTAAGAAAAACACAAACGGTTTTAAACAACCCCGACCGTTTTCTCGTCAAAAAAACTGCCCCAAACTATTTAAAACCAGATTAAATCTGGTTTTACCTGGTTTTAAATGGATCCTAAATAAAAATTGAAAAACAAAAAAAAAAACACACACAAAATTCTCGATAATCAAAGGAATACTTTAGTAAATCTTAATGAAACAAATCCGACCTGATAGCTGCGGTATGATTATCAATGACAACTGCCAGTCTCTTGGTGAGGCGTTCAACGGAGTCGGAATACTCGAAGATGGTTCGTAGCTGTCGTTGAACGACTTGAAAGAGGCAGCAGGCGTGCATAACGTAAATCGCGATGAGACTATAAACCCCGCAATTGGTGGATAAAATGATGCTGCTAATAAGGATTTGTGATACGAAAAGTATTTCGTAACCCGGTGAATCTTCAGGCACGAAGAATACGTAATCGCTTGGATAGGGCAACGGTATTTGCGTGGTGTTGTCATCTTTGACGATTCTTTCAGCAACGAGTGGTAGAACTATGTGATACGGGAGGGCTCCACCGTAGGAGAGACCGAGATAAGCAATAGTGCAAAAACGACCGACTTTAGCACTTTCCGTCATCACCGTATGATCTTCCTTACACTTGACGTCTCGCCAATGATTCTCGAGCTCGCGAAGGCAATAACGCAAATCCTCTTTGTTGATTATCATTGTCCAAAACTTGATGACAGCCAAAAGACTGAATATCTGAGCTGCGATCACTTTCATCAAACGGCTGAGATCTTCCGCGTCGAAAAATGTGTAAATAAAATGTGGTACCAACAAAAAGCACATCAAGCAAAAGACGACGATCGTTTGACCTCGCGAAACGATTTTATCCTTCAAACTGTCGTTTCCGTAAAGTGGATATATTCCAATTGGCGTCAGCAGAGTTCTCGCTATTTTCACCACGAAATCTATGTCGTTCATATAATTCTTATTGGAATAATCGTTTTTTGAATAATCCTCGATACTCGATTGAATTTCCAATCCGTCATTCTTCGAGTTCTTATTCATCATCGTACCTCGATGATCCAATGCCGACTGAACCGGAAATCCAACCTTTCTTTTTCGTATTCCTTTTTCAACATCGTTGGGTCAACGAACTGACATCGTTCTGCTGAATTTTCCATACCCCTTGTATCAACCAACTCGAAATTCAACTCTGTACTTACCTACCAACTTTTACAACCTGTCATTACCCTCGCCCCAAATATCCCGGAAAAGAACTCCGTTTTCGACCGAATCGAAGAGAACCTCGATTAAACTCTCCAATGCGATGGAAGACCTGGAAGTTTCCTATGGAACTTCCATGAGACAGATAGATATTTACTCTCGCTATGTGAGGACGAAAATACGAAAAAAAAAACAACGTTGTACACGAGATTTCGTGGTTTTTGTTGGATTTCGAAATAAAAATCTGTCATTATTTTGTTGTTTATATTTTATTAATTATTTAATCGTTATTTAATCTATCTCGTTGAAAGCAAAAATAATAGTATCGAAATTGTAATTCTAGTAACCCTGTACAATTCTAGTGAATTAATTGTCACTTTTTTCTTGCCAAAAAGGGCAAAGGAAAATCGTAATAAAAGTGTTTATCACGTTGAGGAATGGAACTGTGAAAAAATAAACAATAAGATATAAAATAATAAAAAGTAAATTCTATGTTTCAAGAAACGATATATTTTTCCGGTATTTTTCGTCTGTAATTCTGAATTTTTCAAGTCTTCTCGTTTTTCACACCATTATCTATTTTTTACAAAAAATCTACTATTTATAAAAATATATATTATTTAACAAAAAATATATTATTTATTCAAAAAAAAACCTCGGCCAAACCTTAACCAATATTATCTACAAGAACAAAAATCTTTTTTCATCGGATCAATCAAATAGCCAAAATCGAGTGCATCATTGAATTCCTCATGTTCAGAGATCCTTCACAAGATCGTTAATAACTTTTTCGTTTATTAATATTCTTCAATGAAATTTAATACACAGCTTCGTCAACATATATATAAATTAATGGCGAAACGATTTTTCAGTTATCATATTTATTCCTTCGGCATTAATTTTTTTTTCAAAAACCCAAATTTTTTTATCGTCATCATTACCTGAGTACTAAAACACGACGTGGCACGGTTACAAAAGTATAAACTTGTGACAAAACATGAAAAATATTTATATTCTCAGAATAAATATTTTTTTCTTTAATATCTGTCGTTCTCGAAGCCAAAAATGGCGGCTGTGTTTCACAAGAGCAAGAGAGAGACGATTGCACGAAGAAGATTAGTTATCAGTGTTGTTCTCAGTTTTGTGCGATAGGGAATAACGATTGTTCATGAATTTATCAAAGGTTTCACGATCGCGCAGTGATTTGAAAACATCCAGGAGAGCAGCGCTCCCAGAGCTTTAATATTACATTTTTTTTTATTTTTTTTTTTCTACAAAATCCGTTCGTTTCATTGTCGTAAATCAACTGGTGGTTACTTTTAAATTTCATTGTCATGGAACTCGTGAGTGCAGGTGAGATTGAAGATTAATTACTTCAAGATTTATCATCGACGTTGTGTTTTGGAAAAGCAAAACCTTGAGGATAATTTATTGATACTTTATTGATAATAATAACAATTTTCGATCGTTGATCCAATCGTTCATTAAGGGGGCACAATTAAGGGGAGGGGTAAATAAATATGTGAGTTTTTAGAACCATCATCTGATATATTGCGATGATTATTTATTTTTTATAAATCTATAAATAAATATAATTTATTATAAATAAATGTATGAAAAAATATTAATAATAATTAATATTATGCGAGATATGTATTACCTGTTTTTTTGTAGCCAACGTGATACATTTTTTTCTAAAACATTCTCAAAATTTCACGCGAAAAGCACTTCCTGTTATTTATTTAAAAAAAAAAAAAAAGAAATTTGTAAAATTACAGTACTGATAATGCGCGATGACAAATTGTAATAAAAATGGGAATTCTTTTTTCAAACATAAATTTTCGAGCTTTGTCATAAAAAATTAATAATTAACAATAATGAAAAAAACTAAATTAAAAGTAAAACAAAATCATACGACTAAAAAATGGCTAATAAAACCGAAACGTAGTTAAAAATCACGTGACGTAAAAAATAAATGTAAAAAATGACTGAAAATAAAATTAACCTCAAAGTAAGAAAATGATCGCGAGCTTGTGTCAGTAGAGTGTTAAATATAATCGATAAAATACCTAACTAAATATTTATCTTTAATTACCAACTAAAATCGATCAAAATCGAGGAAAATAAAAAACAAGAAAGAAATTTGGAAAATTGAAATCCAAAATACGTGACGGTTCGTGGGATCATTTTTTGTTCGTTCGCAAGAGGACAGATGGAAAATTCAGAAAGGTACGACGACGATGTTTTTGGCGGAAATTGTCGGGACGGGGGCGCTGCTCTTCGTAGGATGCATGGGTGGCGTTGGAACTATGACGAGGTTTCCTCCATCAACCCTGCAATCGGCTCTCACTTTTGGCATGACGGTCAACCTCGTCATCATGGTACGTCACAAAAACGTCAATTTCGAATTATTTTTTTCATTTCCTTCACTAATCAAACAAAAAAGGGTCATTCCGTACTTCAACGACTTTTTCAAAAAATGGTCTTCGGAAAATGTTTCCCATTGACTTTGAGTTTGCTGTTTTGTTAATTTTGTAAATTTTCGAAAACCGTTTGTATTTTCGGTTTTCGTATAATGTGTGTTTACATTTTCGAAAACATCGCAAAATGTAAACACACATTATTTGTTCAAGTTTGTTTGGGTTTGTTTGAGTTTGTTTGAATAAAAACTATTAAAAAAATCATAATTGATAGAAACCTTCTTCCGGATCAATAATATCATTATTTATAACAAAATAAAGCTATTTATCAGCAACAAAAAAATCGGGGACTATTTTTCAAAAAAGTTGCTAAAATACAGAATTCCCTAAAAAAAAAGATAGAAATCTTTAAACTAAATCAGCTATCTAACCGAGTTCGAGTTAAACAAATTGATAAAGTAAATTCACGTGGTTAATGAACTCAACTACATTGCTGCTTAATTAAGTTTCTCTTTCCCCCATTTTTTTCTAAAAGAGACCATTGATCAAACAGTTTTATCCAACCAAACTTGAACCCCCGTGATCTTTATACTTCATTATAAAAATCACTTTATCAATTGATAAAAAATAAAATAACAAATAAAAAATAAATCTCGCATGATTAATTAACAAAACGAGAACAAAAAAGATCGTTAACGAAACGAAACAAAAAATCCAACCGAATATTTCTACAAAGAAATGAAAATATTTTTTATCTTTTTTTTGTTCCAAACGTTTAACTTTGAAATTTGAAAAAAAAAATGACAGATGCTCGGTCATGTGAGCGGTGCCCATTTGAATCCTGCAGTAACGATCGGTGCCGTAATATGGGGCCTAAAAAGCGTGCCAACCGGTATAATCTATATAATCGGACAATTCATCGGTGCGACCATCGGATATGGAGTCCTCAAGGTCTATTGATAACGAAAATAACTGTCCGATCCATCCTCCCAAATTTTTTCGATTTTTATCGAACTCCGGCATTCTTTTTTTTTTGTTTTTGTTTTTTTTTTTTTTGCGATCGTATCAGATGGTCACACCACCTGATTACTTCAACGATGGAAATCCAAATTCGACGGTACCTTTGTGCGTGACCGCACTCCATCCTGAGGTCACCCAAGTCCAAGCAATCCTCGTCGAAGCCATCGCAACTGGTATCATACTGTGCACCGCTTGCGCTACTTGGGACCCGAGATGTTCACACACGACTGACTCGACCGCTCTGAGGTTCGGATTTTCCGTCGTCGCGATCGGTTGTGCAGCCGTAAGTTATTTTGAAAACTTTTTAGGTTCCCGTGCATAAAAATGAATAACCGGAACACTTTTTCGTAGGATCGTAGGATCGTTATGTTGTCCGTCCTTTGCCTCTTTTTTGCGATTTTTCGAGTGGACTTTCCGGGGAAACTATACGGGGTATCGATACGAATCCAACGCCATTATTTAAGTTAGGCAAAAACCTTTTCCAAACCCCCCTGATGAAAGTCGATAGCATATAAGAAGGTCACTCTAAGACCTTTTGAAATATCGTGATTTCCAAGATTCCGGAAAAGCGGCCGGGGGAAGTCGAAACATCTTTTTTTCCGTTTTTCAATTCTTAAACGGGTCCGTTTAATCGAAAATTTTCCGCTGATTACGAATATGCCTGAGTTTTTGCCGAAAATGGAAAATTATACTGAGAAAATGCGATAAACCTTTTGTAGACTATTTTTCGGACGTCGATTTTTCGTTTTTTTCCATTTTTGCACTCTTAACGTGTTTTAAGGTGTTTTTTACGATTTTTTCATAGAAATTTTGGATTTTTGGGGAAATGAATGGTAGATTCGTGTTCAGGGGATCAAATTACATCGTAATTGACCTATAAAAAAAATATTAAAAATCCAAAATTTTTTTCGATTTTTGGGCAATATGAGTTCTCTCACTAAATCATCGATAACTTTTTTTTCTTTGGGATTTGGCACTCCAGCCTGTGCTCAATCTCTTTGTTATGATTTTCCCTTCAAAATGCTTTTTTAATTATTAATGTCCGATGATTTTTCGATTTTTGGCAGAATTTCAAAGTCGGACCATCGATTTTTGCAAA
>JAPYZI010006330.1:0-10098 GCA_030523105.1 Ophioninae sp. A BG-2022a | reverse complement strand
AGGATTCCCCCCCCCCCCCCCCCCCCCCCCCCCCCCCCGCGCGCCACCTAACGCCGGGCAACTAGAAGCACGAAGTATTCTCGACGGCCCCGCCTCGGAGAATCGACGGGATCGGGAAACGTCACGATTGACCAACTCCGCGGTGCGGAATCTCTCGTCTCTCTCGGCCTCTTTTTTTTTTCTTTGTTGCCGTAAGAACGGGCCTGGGCGGATAATTTGGGCGCGTGTCTCTGTTTGGGGATCCGATACGACGATCTTTCGTATTTTTTGGGTTTTTTGTGTATGTGTGTGTGTGTGTGTGTTTTTTTTTTGTTCGTTTCTGTTAAGGATGATTCATCAATGCAGTGACACCTGGTGGTGGTTTGGATCAATTGTGGAGGATTCATCATCCACGAGATTTCGCATTGCTCGGTCGGTTCACCCCGGGTCCTTTATATTTTTTAGTTGAGGTCGTATATGATTTTTTTTTTTTTGAAATTGAGGTCGAGTGAGTGATGGATGCTTGATTTTTTGATACTTAAGGTCGAGGCAAAAAAGGATAGGATTGATGGGTGCTGCGGGGCTGAGGGAAGGCTTTGAAAAAGTCCGGTGCTCGACGAGAGACGGATGAGAGAAGGAACTTTTAGAGATGTTTGTTGATAGTGGAGGGAATGAATTTTTGAAGGACGAGGTCGGATACTTTCGCGATGAGGTCGGATATTTTCTGAGTGAGGACGTATTTTCTTTTTCTTTCTAAACGAGGTCATATATTTTTTTTTGTAATGAGGTCGCATGTTCATAAATGAGGTCATATTTCTCTACGAGGTCGTATCTTCATAAATGAGGTCGTATATGCTTTCTTTTAAATTGAGGTCGTATATGTTTTTTTTTAATTGAGGTCGTATATTTTTTAGTTCAGGTCGTATATGTTTTTTTTTTCAATTGAGGTCGTATATGTTTTTAAAATGAGGTCGTACATGTTTTTTTTTTGAAATGAGGTCGTATATGTTTAATTGAGGTCGTGTGGTTTTCAAACGAGGTCCGTGTATGCTTTTTTAAATGAGGTCGTATATTTTTTAATTGAGGTCGTGTGGTTGTCAAACGAGATCCGCGTATGCTTTTTAAAATGAGGTCGTATATGTTTTTTTTTTTCAAATAAGGTCGTATATGTTTTTTTTAATGAGGTCGTATATTTTTTAATTGAGGTCGCGTGGTTTTCAAACGAGGTTCGTGTATGCTTTTTAAGATGAGGTCGTATATGTTTTTTTTTTTCAAATAAGGTCGCATATGTTTTTTTTTTCCAAATAAGGTCGTATATTTTTTAATTGAGGTCGTGCATGTTTTTAAAACGAGGTCGTACGTTTCCTGTACGAGGTCGGATGTCTTCGAAACGAGCTTGTACATTTTCTGAGCAAGGTCTCTCTGGACGTGCTTAGCAATTCACGGCCAAGGTCTAATACTTTTCGGACAAGGTCAAATACCAGCTGAAAAAGGTCAGATACCCGCTGGATAAGGCTAGATATTTATCGAACAAAATCCGGTATACATTTCGGACAAGGTCGAATACTTTTACATTCAGGTCGAGCACTCTTCGATCAAGGTCGAGTATTTTACGATAATTTTCGATCGAGGTCGGATACTTTTTACCTTCCGGCGACATAAAAGCTCCCCACGATCAAACATATTTTGTCGTTTTTTTTTTTTTGTTTTTCGTTTGTTTTCAAGCGAACAGGCGACTCAGACGAAATCTTGGAAAGTTCGATCGCCATGAATACGAACAGTTTTAATCGGTGGATCGTCGCTCGTCACGTTGATCGTAAAATCGTCAATAGATCGTGACGGAAATTGAAATATCACTCGTATAATTAGCACTCCAACAAGATAGATAATTATTGCGAGGCAATGAGGCCAAGGGGTCGATCATGTCGTCATCGGTACTGCATCAAGCCACGACACTATGAAATGCCAATGGCTTGGCTTCCGCATCGTTGTCGGGACCACTAATGTTGCTGCACAACACCCTCTCTCTCTCTCTCTCTCCCTCCTTCATTCGTGCCCCTTCGTCCCTCATCGTACTATCCGTGTGGCGAAAGCGGCGAGACAGAGTTTGATAAACCCCTCTAATCTCCGCTCTATCCTCCGATGACCATAAGCGCGAGAGCACGTTCGGCGTACATTCGATTACATTCGAGCGTGGAAATCGGATCAACAAAAAAAAAAAAAAAGCTCGAATTCGACCACCCAAAAATCCATCAACGAGATATCCCGAAGAAAATCTTTTTCAAAAAGTTCTTTTTTATAGGACCTTTTTTTTTTTATTATTTATTTCATTAGGTTTTTTTGGTTAAAAATTGCTAGTTAATTTTTTTGGTACTAAAATTGATAGTTTATTTTTTTGGTACAAAAATTGACAGTTTATTTTTGTTTAAAAAATTGCCAGTTAATTTTTTTTGATAAAAAATTGTCAGTTTATTTTATTGGTAAATAAATTGCCAGTTTATTTTTTTGGTTACAAAATTGCCAGTTTATTTTTTTCGTAAAAAAATTTCCAGTTCATTTTTCTGTTAACAAAATTGCTAATTCCTTTTTTTTTGTTAAATGAAGTGCCAGTTAATTTTTTTGTTAAAAAAATTTCTAGTTAATTTTTTGTTAAAAAAATTTCTAGTTAATTTTATTGTTAAATGAATTACCAGTTAATTTTTTTGTTAAAAAAATTACCAGTTAATTTTTTTGTTCAAAAAAGTGCCAGTTAATTTTTTTGTTAAAAAAATTTCTAGTTAATTTTATTGTTAAATGAATTACCAGTTAATGTTTTTGTTAACAAATTTCCAGTTAATTTTTTTCTTCAAAAAATTGCCAGTTAATTTTTTTCTTCAAAAAATTGCCAGTTAATTTTTTTGTTGAAAAAATTGCCAGTTAATTTTTTTGTTGAAAAAATTGCCAGTTAATTCTTATTGTTAAATAATGTCCAGTTAATTTTTTTGTTAAAAAAATTGCCAGTACTTTTAAAGGATAAAGGGATAGAAAAAAATAAAAAAAAATAATAATAATAAAAAATAATAACAACTCACACATACTTACGTATTAACTTTACAATCTTTATTTTCTCTTTTTTATTCGTTGAGAAATGAAGTAGGTTTTCTCAAAGCATATCGAAATATTTACAATCTCGTGATCGATATTTTTTCGCGAGCGACAACTGCGCGTGAGCGGTAGGTACTAACCGAGTCTCGGAGATCAATCGCTAATACACCGATCTCAAAAGTCGAACTTTGTCGCGCACAGTCCACCTGATCGGATGGCTCACCCGTTTAACAAAATAAACAAACAAACGGAGCAGTCGTCGGGTCTCTACATTTCGGGAATTGTTACACGTTTGACGCTTGTTGGTACGCAGGCCTCGCAACAGCCAACGGGGAATCTTGAGATTCGTAGTTTCTATAGTGGCCGGAATTTGCCGAAATTGGCGCTGGCTGCCAATTGACAGGATACCTTGGACGACGCGTTTTGTAAGCTCGCACGAATTATCAGGAAGGTTTGTTTGTTTGGGTTTGTTTGGGTTTTGTTTCGATTCGCTTGGATTTGGGTTTAGTTTAATTTGGGATTGATCTCGTTTGGGTTTGGGTTTGGGTTTGGGTTTGTTTTGGGTTTGTTTTGGGTTTGGGTTTGGGTTTGTTTTGGGTTTGGGTTTGGGTTTGTTTTGGGTTTGGGTTTGGGTTTGTTTTGGGTTTGGGTTTGTTTTGGGTTTGCTTTCGTTTGGGTATGGATTTGGTTTTGGGTTTGGGTTTGTTTGGGTTTTGTTTCGATTTGCTCGGATTTGGGTTTAGTTTAATTTGGGTTTGATTTTGTTTGGGTTTGGGTTTGTGTTTGGGTTTGGGTTTGCTTTCGTTTGGATTTGGATTTGGGTTTGCTTTCGTTTGGATTGCGATTTGGGTTTGTTTGGGTTTTGTTTCGATTGGCTTGGATTTGGGTTTGGTTTAATTTCGGTTTGATTTTGTTTGAGTTTGGGTTTGTTTTAGGTTTGGGTTTACTTTCGTTCGGATTTGGATTTGGGTTTGGTTTTTTTTTTTTGGGATTTGGATTCGATTTGCTTGGATTTGGTTTGGGTTTCGTTTGGGCTTCATTTTGTTTGGGTTCGATTTTGTTCGGATTTGGTTGTCGTTTGGGTTTGGTCTTATTTTGTGTTTGGATTCGGTTTCGATTTGATTGGATGTGGTTTCAGTTTCGTTTGGGTTTGATTTTGTTTGGTTTTGATTTTGTTCGGGTTTGGCTTCGTTTGGGTCTGACTTGGTTCGAGTTTGGTTTCGTTTGGGTTTGATTTTGTTCGGGTTTCGTTTTGTTTGCACTTGAGTTCGATTTTGGTTTTCTTTTGGGTTTGGATTTGGTTTTCTTTTGGATTCAAATTTTGGTTTTGTTTCGTTTTTCGTTTGGTTACGTTTGAATATCTTTGGGTTTCGTTTCGTTTGGGTTCGTTTGGTTTTGATTTTCTTTGGATTTGTATTTATTTGGATATGAGTTTGTTTCGACTGAAGTTTGTTCGGATATGGGTTTGGGTTTGTTTGGGTTTAGGTCTTTTTGGGTTCGTTCCTAAAATCGAGAAAATCGACTTTATCCGATTCATCCACAAAAACACGAATCCAAAAAAAAAAAAAAAAATCACTCACGATTATGTCAAAAATATTATTTGGTTTTGATCCTTTGTTTTTAACCATAAAATTATCGCAATGTTTTTTAAAATTCGTGCCAAACGGTAACCGACATCGAACTTACAAATTTGTGGTGTGTGAAAAGTGCAAATTCGTATTGATTTCTTGATCTCGGTTTTTGTCGGATTTTCCTCGGTATTTTTTCGGCTTATTGACTGCACTGGACTTGTATAATCGGTCAGTACGTTTTCGGCTCGAAATAACACCGACGGACGAGAGCTCCACCCTTTTTCTTCATTTTGTTTTTTTTATCACAATTAGCTACACTCACATTAAATTGGCGTGAAAATGTTTTATAATCTCGACGCGATAGAATTTCATGTGTATTATTCATACACGAATCCAAACGAATCATGTTTATTTCATTAATCATTATATTTCTATAAATTATATTACAATGAAAAAAAAAAAAAAAAAAAAATCAGTTTATTTCTCGATTAAAAAAAAATTACGAAATTGAAAAAAAAAATCCCTTTCAATAAACGATAATAAGTTACGAAATTATTAACACGAATAATCTTGCAACGAGAAATAAATTAAAAAATGTTCGAACAATTGGATTCACGAGGGAAAACGAGTAGTGAAATTAAAAAAATTATTTTATAAATAAAAAAACAACAGTTGTAAATACAATCAATTATCATATGACTATGAATCATATTACAATGAAAAAAGAAAATTAATAAAAAAAACAAACAAGTTATCGAATTGTCAAACAAAATTATTTTTCAATTTTAAAAAAATTACGAAATTATATACACGAATTTTTTTTCCATTGAGAAATAAATAAAAAAATATTCGAAAAGTTTGATTCATAAGGAAAAATAAATAGTGAAATTAAAAGAATACTTTCATAAATTAAAAAGAAAAACAATTTGTGAAACTATATTACAATGAATAACGAATAATTATCGCGAATAAAACCGAGAAATGAAATAAAAAAATACGAGTACCTTTTAAAAAGGAAATGATATCCGAATTAGAATAAACGAGATTACAGTCAGTCTCGATTTTCCTAAGGCCTAAAAAAATATATTAGGTGTCGTGAAAAGAAGTGCATTATTTTTTGGATTCAACCGATCACAAGCCGAGTCGATCGATGGAAAAGTACGTTTAATACGAAATTTCATCTTTCCAGCGTCATCTAGCGTAATCCGATTGGACTACAACGCGAGATATAGATAACTGGAGCCATCTGTCGGAAAAATAATGAATTTCTTCAACAACAGCTAATACGATTCTGTAAAGCAATAAAATGGCCGTTTTGTATCGTGCCAGTAAAACAGGTGAAAGTTTGCGGGTGTAAAACGTAAAAGTTTGCTGCTCGCTCTCGTCGATAGTGAATGGATCGTTGAAAAAAGGAATAAAAAAAAAATGAGTTCTATCTAAAGTTCGGTTCGCATACGTACTTTGAGGTTGAAAAAGCGCGACTGTTCCGATCGGAGGAGGAGAAGGCGTCGATTTTGACGAGCTTCCGCGTTCGGGCTCAGCGATTGTAGCGCTGAATGGATTGAACGTGCTGATGCTGGGGTTGATGATTGAGGATGATCGGATGAGAGGACCGATAAAAAATTGATGGCGATGAGGTCCGGCTTGGCAGGTGAAGAGTCACCGTTGGTGACGCCGGCGACGGTTCCTCGTCTCCCAGTACGTCGATCTCGTCGGAATCCGAATCAATCGGGGCGTCGCTGCTCGCTCGGGATTCTCGACCGCTGTTCAGCGAAAAATCCACCGGCCGTTCTGACGAACAAAATTCCATCATTCAACGCGTCTGCTTCAATGCCAAAATTATTTATGATTTTTTGGTACGATTCGTGTTTTTTAAAAACCGCTGTTCGGGTTTGTTTGTGTTGAAACAACGTTTTGGTGTTAAAAATGTGTTAAAAACGGTTGATACGATTAAACGGTGTATTTTCGATTCCAAAGACGGTTATCGGACAATCGAAAGTGCTCGGTAATATTCCCTTGCCGGAAGGAACGACGGGCAAATAAGGAAGTCTTCGAGAACGTAAGATCGGTTGAATAATCAGCGACGCCATTTCAACAGCGACATAACCTATCTCTTCTCGTGTAATGAACATTCCCCTTGCCTCACGCCCAACTGCGTGGCCCTAATAGGATTCAGTTTGAACGTTTAGGGAAATGCGCGTCGAGGATCGATCGAAATAACCCGTTTTCTACGCGCGACAATAATTCTCCGCTGTCCGGGGAATCACCCCACCAATTTCTATCATCCAAATGAAAAGTCAATTATTTCGCGTTCGGCCATTCAGCATAATGCAGGACGAGCTTTTTCAACGCCTTTTTCAAGAATCGTGGAAATTCTATTTTTATTGCTACCGTGCTAGAGTGCATTTTTTTTTTGTTTGGGTTTGTTTGGGTTCTGGAAAAATTCTTTTTTTTTTTAGAGTTTTTTTTTGTAGCGGATTTGGTGTAATGACTCAGTGGATAAATAGTGACATTTTTTTGGCTCTAATGTTTTCGATGTTATTTGAGGATTACGGAATAGAAAGAAAAAGAGTGTTTTGGCGTTGGAATTTAATTAGCTTCGTTCCGTTGCACTGAAAATGAAATCCCTATTTTCTCTGGGATTAGTATGTTTTTTTTAAGAGCTTAAAATTCGGGTCTGCTTTTCAAATTATACTAGCTGAAATTTAATTATCTTAGTTTCGACGTAAATAAAAATGCACTGAAAATTAATTTTTATTTTCTTTTTTTTTTTATTTTTTAATTCCTGGCGAACCGAATTTTTCCTTTTGGCAAATGACAGCGGTGAAAAAAAATCAGAATTGTTTCCTACTTGGAATGTAATTAATTTCGTACTGCGCTCGAAATAGAATTTTCATTTTTATTTAGCCCTCAAGTTTTTTTTTTTCAAGCTAATATTAAGAAGAAAAAAATAGACAAATATTTCGTATTGGAAATTTAATTACTAATAAGAATTTTTATTTAACTATTTAATGACCTTTGTATGGTTGCACTGAAACTGAATTTGTTATTTTTTCTATGAATCTCCGTTTTTTAAATTCAAATATTACTAAGTGCAAAATAACGAAGACACAGTTCGTATTCGGTATATAATTTTCTTTGGTTAACTGCGTTCAAAATAGTTTGTTTAATATTCTCGAATATTGCCAATCGTTACCGAATGAAAAATTCTGCTTATCGAATATTGAGAGTTTATTAATGATCCTTTTATCGTATTTGAAATAAAATAAAAATGATCTTCCTTGGATTTAATTTTCCGAGTTAATAGTAACGTGAAAACGTATTTTTCAAACAAGAAATGACAGATTTTTCCTTCCTGAATATTTTAATTCCCGGATATTTTCTCTATTTTTTATATTTATATATTTTCTATATTTATTTTCTTTTTTCTATATTTTAATTCCCGGATATTTTCTCTATTCTCTATATTTCTATATTTTAATTCCCGGATATTTTCTCTATTTTCTATATATTTTAATTCCCGGATATTTTCTCTATTCTCTATATTTCTATATTTTAATTCCCGGATATTTTCTCTATTTTCTATATTTCTATATTTTCTATATTTTAGTTCCCGGATATTTTCTCTATATTCTATATTTCTATATTTTCTATATTTTAATTCCCGGATATTTTCTCTATTTTCTCTATTTCTATATTTTCTACATTTATTTTTTTTTTCTATATTCTCTATATTTCTATATTTTAATTCCCGGATATTTTTTCTATTTTCTCTACACTTCTATATTTTCTACATTTATTTTTTTTTCTATATTCTCTACATTTATTTTCTTTTTTCTATATTTTCTATATTTTAATTCCCGGATATTTTCTCTACTTTCGCTATTTCTATATTTTTTACATATATATTTTTTTTCTATATTTTCTCTATTTTCTCTATTTATCTTCATTTCTCTATATTTCCTATATTTCAATACCCGTATATTTTCTCGAAGAATCTTCATCCCGAACATAATTACACGTATTTCCATTCTATGCGATAAAAATTCATACTTCCGTCTAAGTTCGGGTTAATTCGAATTCGTTTGGGGTTAATTCATATTTCCGTGACAAAACTAAATTTTCTTTGGGTTTGTCTGGGTCCAGATAAATTCGCATGTATGTCAATGTATCGAGGTAACAAAAATGATTATTTCCATTCGGGAGGAAGTCTTTAGGCTCGTTCTAGCCGGTACATCCCCTCCCTCCATCAGTGAAGGAAGGATTGGCTAATAGTAACTAACAAGTTGAGATGTAGGTCTCTGGCCGAGCACTTAGCCGATAATTGACGCATTTCAGAGAAGGAGCCGCGGAATCGAGACTGGAAGGTGGTGGAGGTTGTAGTCTAAAGGAGAAGCGTATGGCGAGACGTCGTCAAGACGCATTGCGCAACTCCCAGTCTTTGCCTCTTCCGAACCGAGACGCCCCCCCCCCCTCCTCGCTCCAACCGTTCGATGTTTCTCCAAGAGTTTGAACTCGAAGCCCCTTCCCCCTCCTCCCCCTCCTCCCCCTCCTCTCCCTCCTCTCCCTCCCGTCGTTCGAATCTTTGAAGACGGTGGTAAGACTTCCCGAAATGAAGAGTACCGAGTCTGAGAAGACGCCCCGAGGAAGGAACCCCGATAGATCGTCGTCAAAGACACCCGGAAGTCTTCGATGTGTGCACGGAAGGTTACTACCACCGACGAACGGAACCTCATCGCGGCGTTTCTCCAGCCTCCAGTGCGCGATCTCTCTCTCTCTCTATCTCTCTCTTTTCTTTTTGTTTTTTTTTTCTTTTTGTTTTTTTTTTTTTTTTTTTTTGGGAATCGTTGTGTTATAGTATATGCTTTTACTCTTCGGATTTTGGGCCCTTTGTAGCCCAAGGAAAATGTTTCATTACTTTGGAATATGATAGGTTTGAACAAGTAAAAACACGTATTTATCAAAAATTCGAAATATTTATTATTTTTTTTATTTATTTGTTTGTTTGGGTTTGTTTTATTTTGTGATCTTTGTAGCCCAAGATCATAAAATGTTTAATTACTTTGGAATATGATAGGTTTGAACAAGTAAAAACACGTATTTCTCAAAAATTCAAAATATTTATTATTTTTGTATTTATTTGTTTGGGTTTGTTTTATTTTATGATCTTTGTAGCCCAAGATCATAAAATGTTTAATTACTTTGGAATATGATAGGTTTAAACAAATAAAAGAAAAACACGTGTTTTAAAAAATTCAAAAATATTTATTATTTTTTTATTTATTTGTTTGTTTGGGTTTGTTTTATTTTGTGATCTTTGCAGCCCAAGATCAGGAAATGTTTAATTACTTTGGAATATGATAGGTTTAAACAAATAAAAGAAAAACACGTATTTATCAAAAATTCAAAAATATTTATTATTTTTTTATTTATTTGTTTGTTTTGGTTTGTTTTATTTTATGAT
>JAPYZI010006329.1:0-21943 GCA_030523105.1 Ophioninae sp. A BG-2022a | reverse complement strand
CGGAAAATTTGAGGCACTCATATGATCTCCCTGTTGCTAGAAATCGTAGAGTCACTGTTAACCTCTCGTGCGCCGAGATAGCTTTTCTCATAACAGTATTTTGCTTCTCAATTAATGGAGTAACTAACGTTAGGAGTTTCATGTAAGTTTCTTCATTAATTCGTAATTAATTACTGAAGTCGTTTGGCTTCATTCTCAATTCTTCGATTAAATTTGTATGAGTAAACTGTTATCTTTTCGTTAACCACTGCTTGCACCACTCTGCGCGATTTTTTCTTCTTTTTGCTTAATTTTCACAAGTGCAATGCCCAAAACGGCTATAACATCGTCGTCTGTCATCAGCGATGCCATGTCAGCAACTGAACGTCACTGCCGTTTAAAATGATGGTGTATGGTCTATATGGATGAACTGCAGATTGGATCAAGCCTGCAGTGTCATGCCAATTGGACGATAGGAAGGATCGTTTATGGCCAGCATAACGAAAACACACACGTATATGTATGTGCGTCAACCGATACTCATATACATATAAGCATATACTACTCCGAAGTATTACTATACCGAGTGTCATTTGCTTCGGCGAATTGACTCACTCGGCAGGATAACGGTGAAACATTGTACGGATATTATTTAAACATATCCGGTCGCATCGCTTTGATTTCTCAACGGCGATCATCGTTTGTGTGTGGTTGTTAAAAAGTGGAGGGCTCGTAATTTACCACATTAATTACAATTGGACAAATAAGCGCTGGCCAAATTTTGATTGCAGCCAAATTTTCTCACGGATGAGATCGCCGGAGAATCACTCTGCGAATGAGTCGTACAATTCCACGATTACTACAAAAACAGTTTTCCATTTTTTATCTCTGCTGGGATTTATCTTCAACGGGGTTTCTCCAAAGATCGATTTTTTTAGTAAATACGATTCCAAGGGTCTCGCTCGATCGAATATCGATAATTATTTATAATACACTAAATTAACTGTAGCAAGCACGACCGATCGCCGAGAAAAAACGACTGACTGTTGTGTTTTCTACAGACATCCTTCTAAGCTGAGGAGACAGCGAAGTGTGTATAATCGGGATACAACGAAAGTGATTACTTTTTCTCTTTGTTTATATGCTGAAGTGAAAAAAGAATTCGTCTCGTTCTGCAGATGCAAACTTGAAAACTTATAGCGTGACCAAGTGTTACGACAATATTGCCTATGTTCGGTGGCCATTACTTCAGAAAAATTCTCGAATGAACAAAAGTGTCGGAAAATCGTATTGCAAAAGAGTTGTGAAGTTTGATGATAATAACTAAGTACAAAGTTTAGTATTCTTACTCTCTGCCTGAAGTTATATTCGGCAGAAGGAGAAACCTTGCGAATTTATATTCGCAAGGTTTCTCCAAAGATCAAATTTTCTGGCACCGTTGATCGTAGGAGTCTCGCCCTACGGTGAGAACAGTGGAATCTTGCGATCCTAGAATAAAAACTATGTGGCTAGACGACGCGATCACGGAATAGGAAATAACGACATAGTGGTCAGATAAAACTCGATGGAAGAAGGAGGAGAAAAAAAGAGCTGGCCAGATAAACCGATCGCGGAGGGGAGAGAAAAATGAGGTGGCCAGATAAACCGATCGCGGAATGGGGAGAAAAAACGGGGTGGCCAGATAAACCGATCGTGGAGGGGAGAGAAAAAATGAGGTGGCCAGATAACCCGATCACGGAGGGAAAGAAAAACGAGATGGCCAGATAACCCGATCGAGGGATATAAAATGTATGCAACAAAGCTAAAAATGAGTATTTGTTTGTGGCCCACTTCCGTACGGCTACCAAATTTCCAGAAATAAAATACTATCATAAATAATTAATCATTTATCCAATGGTAACCACAAACTGTAACTTTTTTTTTAATTTGAAAAATGGCGACCTGACCGAAATCGGGGCCATCGCCCTGAATGCACACAACAAATTTCAGCCCGATCGGTTCATCCGTTTTGGAGAATAGTAGTTTCAAAATGTTGGAGTGGGGGTAGGCTGTGGTCAGCGTATTCTCTATGCCCTTAATATGAATAAAAGAAAGATTAACTAAAATAAAAAAACAGTATGATTTGTTTCACCTACTATCTTTATTATTATTGGTAATAAAAATTGTTTAAACGAACGTAATTGCAAACCATATTGTTGCTTGTTTATTCAAAAATCAAGTTACATAAATAATTCGATAATGGATTTCTGTTGTGTGTATAAACCCGCCATTCATGACCTTAGTGAGTACCTGGGTACTCGGTCATTGAACACAGGAGAAATCGAGTTTGATCTTCCACAATCATTCAATAACAGTTATCAAATGGACTCATAGAGCTAAAGAAAAATTGAAATTAATTTTTTAACGGCTTTTTATAATAACGATTGTCACTATCACTGCTTTGAAAATGGACGTATTTGAAAACTATTTTGTGCATTTTCATTCTAAAAATTTTTATTATTGCGTATACTGCAGTGATTACTTTTTAGGAAACAGTTTTTATATATTGAGGCACTCGTGCCACAAAAATGGAGATTTTTAGGAATTTTATGCTCGGAGTAACACAAAATTAAGTAGTTCGGGTGCTAAAAGATCAACAAAAACACGGATTTTTTTTGCGAAATGAACCACAGTTTTCAAGCAAAAAGATCATGAAAAAGCCCAATTTTTATTGGACGCTTTAGTAGGAAACGGATAATAGGGAGAAACCAAATACAAAAGACGATGGTGTAGAATCTGAAATTCATGTTCAACCGAGAGCTTGGAGAAGTTCTATTCTCACGCCTCTCCCAATTCACGAATGCTGATGTACAATGAAACACCATAAATAAAAACAAAGAAGATAAAAAGACTCACTGCTGAAATTTCCTTAATCTTCCGATTGCCGTAGTTGGCTCCACAAAGCGCAATTCCCGCGCGAACGTCGGCGCCTCTACTCACTGACGAGAAGGTTTTCCATTTGATGGAAATGAATAAGAAAGCAACGTGCGGTTCGGGAAATGGTTCTTTCTTCGTTGCAGTGGCGCATGGGGAAAATATTATTTGATACGACGATGCAATACAGCCTTGTGACAAAGAACACAGTGACAAAGAACACAGCCTAGCAAGAGAGCATTACATTGGGGCACAGCTGCCTTCCGTCTTGCTCGCTCGTGCGCGCATGGATTCACCCATTATAGAGGCCACTTCTGAGCCCACCGTGCCCGCTTAGCACCGAATATCATGGGGTCTAACAAAGTATAGTCACAAGCGTACATACAACTAGTGTGTATGTCGAGAGAGAGTATGGGTCTTCCTTTCTCGTGTCCCGCACGAGTTTAACAGCCCCATCGGGTCGCCCCATTTATCTTCGATCCCGCACCTTTGAGAGACATGAACCGCGGACCTCTGACTTCCAACGGCAAGATGAAGAAGAAGAATAAGAAAGAGGAGGTCGAGACAGATGTATTAGTAAGAGCCTTAGGGGGAATCTAAGGTGGTTGGTAAAAGTCTGCTGTAGGAAGTAAAGCCACGTGCGTAAAACGAACGAGCCAGCAATATTTGATGACGCATAACAAAGGAAATTCGGATGTAACACCATGCAGGAAGCGAGGAGTATACGAATGAGCGCAACAACTGGTTTCGTAAGCGGAGACTTACAAACCCTTTAATCCGGCCTCGTTGAAAAGTATTACACTTCCCGTCTAGCTAGACTGTTCAACTGCATAGTAGAAAACGTAGGGGAATGAATGCCATCTGGGACCTCTCTGCTATATTGGGCCATAATCTTAGAATATATTGATTATGTCAAAACAAGATCTGTTTTTATCCAATAATCATTTACGTAACTTCGTGGAAAAAAATACTATTTACGAGCAGTACTTGGATTCAGATATATCGTAATGTGAAGCTAATGAAAAATGTATTAGAATTGATTTGTAATTACCAAGTTTACCATATTTTTCCATATCTAATTAATGATGCTGCGCGTATATGAATCGGAATGAAAGAGAATGATTTTTCACTTACATTTGTGAGTTGTGTATGTTGTGTGTATGCACGTGTGCGTCCCCTATGGATCAGATGGCGCTTGCAATAGTTCGGTTGTCTCTTGTATAAACAAGGGCCTTCCCTGGTGCCCTGATGCGCTCGCGGAGGTGGGGGTAAAAATGTCGAACGATCAATATTCGAATGAGCCAAAATGTCGAAGTCGAAAATGACGGATGTTCGAATATAGGTAGATCAATCTTACTGGCGCCTGCAAAATTGAAAATAAAAATTACGAATATGAACTACTCGAAATTGATATATAGCGAAAAACAAAAATCAGATTTAATAGAATATCGAAAAAAATAATATCGATGGGCCTGCATGCATAACAACAAATAATTTGAAACGACAATACTGAAAATTTAAAAAATGGTGATGGTTCACAATATAATAAAGTTGAAAGAATCAATAAAGTTGTCGTTTCCCGTGGTTGATGCAACAAAATTTCGCATTTTTTATTTTCTGCTTAGCATGAAATCGTACAATGTATCTTCTATGGACAGGATTTCCACAAATATATCATCCTCACTGTGTATCGAATAACGTTATAATATGTGAGCTTTGCTAGATAATGCGAGAAGGCTTCGAAATTAGTATCATCAATTATACCGAAATTAGTATTATCAACTATGCAGACTCAACTTTAGTAGATAGTGCGCAAGCTGTACTTTTCCAAGTGTGATGCGGAGTCCAGCCCGTCGCGGACGCCACTATGAAGGTTGCAGATTTTTAATAGAATATGAATTTTAGGTTTATAGATATAAAAAATGTATAATCGAATTTAATCAATTAAAGAACATGGGCCACACTTTTCTTTGGCAAAAGCTCTGCCGTTAAGTTTTCTCCTAATAATATTTCGGGTACAAAACATCATGCGACTATTCCAAATAACTCTCCTGCCCGTTATTTGGAATAGTCGCATGATGTTTTGTCTATCTATTTATATACACAGTTTTCCAACGTTTAGTCGTTTGGAAACTGTATTTTACGTTTCAGTCGACTCTTTCATTTTTTTTTTCGTTTTCCCACTATTTTCTCATTTTATCTTCTTTACTCCACGATTCTTCTGTCTAATTCCTACTCTTTACACTATCCCCACCTTGCAGCCGCAACTGCCATTTTGCCTCTGTACTGTTTTCATATATTTTCATGTACGAGTATATGGAAACTGCGGAAAACTTATGCCGGCACAACCGGTCCCTAGTTCACTTCCAAGCTACGGAACCAGTTTCATCGAAAAAATATCGAAGAAAAAGCCCGTCCGCTAACGGGGATTGAACCCAGGACCTCCTGATCCGCTGGCAATCCTCTAACCACTAGTTGAACGGATCGGTTCGACGATGTTTGTCGTTTTGTTTTAAGATATTAGACGTCTCAAACTATACAAATCGATAAACGTTGCATGGACCTGTCGCACTCCACGCTGGCAGGTCCATTCAACACTCATATTTTTTATCGTCAAATGAGTTTTTAACGATTAATAACTTCACTGGGAAATTTTTATTGCGCATGTGCGATGCAAATTAAATTTATATTTCGGTCTTGCAACACTCAAACATCCCCGTACTCATTTACTTTTCGATCGCCAACAATTGAACAAATGAAGCAGTAGAATTGTGTTCGATATTAGATTTCGTTATAGATACAGATATTTTTTAGACATTGTATTGAAAGTTTATAATTTTAAACACTTTTATGTCCGTTTGAATTATTATTATCGAGACCTCCGCGTATTCAACGTCCCCTACTATGTGCCCGTCTATGAGGGGTATCGTCAGCTGTCTAGTAAATAGATATCCCACTGTACTTCGAGACGACGTCGCGTCGCGTGATCTTGAATTTTATAAACGGATCTACTTGAAATGAATTTCTGCAACAGTAAACTTTAAAAAAATCGAGTTCACTGTATATGGTCATCAGTCCAATTAATTCGAATTTGTCACGAATTCAAATGTAAAAGAATTAACCATACGTAATTAGTTGATCGCAAATTATATTTTTTATCATGCAGCGCCAAGTTTCAATACATTATTTCAAATAATTTTTACCTCGATCTTCGTTACTGAATCATATTGATCTCATCCAACATTTATTCAACAAGTCTCTCTTGATGAATCCTGCACCGCCGCAAATCTTTATCCCTCTTTGACATCAGAAGTGGTCGAAGTGCGCATTAGAATGTCGCTCCTCGACGACGAATAATGAATCGGTTTTCTGTTATCGTACTATCCCGGGCAATGAAAATTCATACCTACTCATTTTGTCGAGCGATTTCATGTAGGAAAATACAACATACCCATTAATAATTAAGTATCGGCGGCCATGTTTCGAATAATGGAACATCAACCATGCCTGGCCCGGCATCGGACAAATGTCGGATGATACCTGGGCCCAAACCCGATGGCCAGTCTTGACCCAAAAGAGAATTAGTGGCTTGCACCATTCTTGCAATCAATGATTGGCTCATTAAACAATGCACTATTTCCCGTATAAAAATAGTGCAGTGACAAGATCCCCCACCCTTTTTCGGTCAATCAACAATCATACATTTCAATATTTCTCCGTACATCCTTTTTTGGTGTTTACGCCTCCACTCTACTTTTCCTCTATTTCTTCCTTTATTTAGCTCCCCTTCGATATTGCATACATGTTGGCAAACATGAAAAAATAATAATGACGAAAAATCGTTGACAACCAATCACGGTCCAAAACTGATGACCGTTACTAGGCGAATGGTTGGTAACTCTGTACTGGCCATAGCTTGATTCACCTTGGCAGATATCACAAATCAATATTGATGACGAGTAAAGGCAACCAATGATCGCCCGCTGTTGGTAGCCTGTACTCGACCATTCATTGGCGAAGTGCCATAGGCCAGTATTAGTTGGGCGATGGTAATTGTTCAAAAGTCAGAAGTGATGCCGTACAATACTAACCTATTAACGGGCCAGATATGACCAAACGACGTTTGGGCAATTATCGACAACCGTACGTTGTGCCCAGGCTTGGGCCTGTTGATATTCTTGGCGATCCCAACATGGGTTGTTACGTATCGAAACGGGAGGTGCGAAGATCAAAAGAAATTTTCGGTATTGTTCGCAGGCGTCGTCCGTCACGCGAGTATGCGCACGCAGTTAATATTCCGATATTGGACATCGCGGCGACGTCGATTCAAACCAGTCGTTAATAAAAATAGCGCTCCATCGTTGGCGCAGAATTGCGGGCGTACGCGAAACGTATAATTTCAGGCAATAATTCGTAACCGTGCGGGAGCACGGACGATTGGACGAGAACCGACGCGTGCTTCCGGACTGTCGAATATCCATCCCCATACAATACTGTATATATGCGGACGTGTATCTACGTTCGAGCCTCGGCTAACGGAAGAGGGTAAGGGTCCGAAGCCGTGTTTCTTCGAAAGCGACAAACATGCCTCGTCAACGCCTTTTTGCTTTGCCAGGATATGGGATCTACTCGAATAAAACGGGTCTGCTCGCGATTAAAGTTTGATCGGACCATATTCGTAGGATGTTGTGTCATTGCAATAAAAAAAAGTCCGAAAGAAACAGTGAGAAAAAATTTAAAAAACATCTTACGCCAGGCTCTTGCATTCGCCGTATCCACCCTCGCTCTATCTCCATCCTCTTTCTTCCTGTTTCAGCCCATTTCGGGAAAAACCCATAAAAACGAATTGTCTGGCTAAATCACCGGGCGCAAGATTTCCGAAAGCAGATGAGAGGAATATATCGGTTCTGTGTACATCGCGAACAAAAATGTGCTGCAAAAAAGACACCCCTTAACGTTTGGATGGAAAAGTTCGGATGAAGAACGACCTAGTAGCCGCTATACCGTTACTACATATAAATATATACACTCGTACATATATATAGACACATCTGTACCCAAAATTTACGAGGATAGAGGGTCGAGCTTAATGTTCGTGGGAGGTGCCGTTGCTCACTGGGACAAAGGGTAATAACGTCGCCGCATCGTCGACCAACACACCCGAAAATTCACCCCTTTTTAGGGGCCGCGGTCTTAATATATATATACATATCTGTATAGACAAAGACGTTAGATTTATCCGAGGACTGGTCCTGTAGTCAACCTTATATAGGCTTCACTGTCTTCAAAACCACCTTCAAATAAGTGTAAGAACATTTATATGAAAGTCATTACCCGAGCGTACCGTTCACAAAATCGATAATGCGGTCCAAATAATGTAAGGGCCGAAGTGGACGTATGCACCTATCGTTAACATTGATGCATGCATTGAACGACTTCAAAATGAGTTTTTCCCGTCTGTATAAATAACTTCTAATGAGTATACTGACGGTTATCTATATGGGTCTATGTCATCGTCAGGAAATGGTACACAAGCGCATGTCCCCTCTCTTGCGCTTCCTCTATTGCTGCCACTTTGCCCATTCGAGCTTCTAGACTCGACCAAAGTTATTAGGGTCGTCCAGTAATAGTTGGGGCTATGCGAGGAAATGAGAGAGGGACTTAAGTATTGGATAATTTATTCATTTTATCAGCAATTTATGTAATCTGCGGAACTTCTCAGAAAGCAATTCCGCTTGAACAGTTCACTTACGATAGCACATCATATTAAAAATTTTACTTGCTATCAAATGATACGATAATTTCGAAAATATTAAAATACCGAAAAAATAGAGAAGAAAGCTTTTCTGCATGAAGCTCCCTGATGCTTCATGTTCTATACATATTGATTAACTCGGATTCTTCACTTCATATTCAAGAAAACATTTGTTTGTCTATCCAAGTGAAAATGTATCTGCTTATTCACTACTTTCTACTACACCTCTCAATAGCAACGGATAAAGGTAGTAAAATAGCATCAAGTGTAAAGTAAATTAATCCTCACACACCGTCTACAATGGAAACGAATTTTCTTTTTCTCCACTGTAATGTGTTAACTAGAAATCATTCCGAATTTTAATAATTTCTTAAAATTTAAGGTACATTTTGAAGAGTACGGGATATGTATGGGATTTTCGATGAGTTAAATTAAACACTATTTATTCATAAATGAATTGCCCTTTTTTCGTCGAAATTTGAACTTTAAAGTGTTCACATTTGAATGCACTCCAATTACATAAAAAGCGAAATTTTTAAAATGTACGTATTTGCCAAGCTGTAAACGTGTGGAATGACGGATTTTTTCTTTTCCATTCAAATTTGCATAGAGCTACACTGCGTGCTGTAGAGCGCGTCAAACTCGAGATGTTTCGTAAAAATAGCTTCGGTAGCGTTATTTTTTAATATTTATTCATGATAATGTTTTATTTTTAATACTTAAATATGTTCTTAATGGCTTTTCCGAGTCATTATTGTACCGTCTGAACAAAAAATTGAAAAAAAAAAATATTGTTTAGGCTGTTATAGTAGTTTAAGCTCGAACATGCAAAAAATTCGTATTCTATGACCGAATTGATGTCTTATTTGAAGAGCAGGCCGAGCTCTGCCAGAAACGTAGTGTAGAAATATACCATATTGCGTCTAGTGCTTAACAGTGAAAAAGTCGCCCAACTAGCAGAGATTGGTTAAGAAAGATTTTGAAGTCAATAAATGCATCCCGTTATTTGTACGGTTTTAGTGAAGTGATGGATTCACTTATATTCAATAAGTGTGAACGGCCTGTTGAGAAATCTGGGGTTCAGAGAGCCGCAGGTAAGGTGTTTCGATAAGAATAGCACTTTTAAAAAAGTGATGGTTGCTAGAAGGTACCAAAACATCACGTATCTTTTTCGTAGTAGTATAAAATTCTAACAAGCAGTTGAAAGTAGTCAAAAAATGTTGTAAAAGTAGCTGTCAAAGCAACGCAATGGTATGACGTTTTGCGACGCACTTCACAATTGTCGCTATCACTTATTGTGCAGTTCTATTCCGGTCGAAAAAATGTACGCCCCGCCCTTTAAACACCGTACGTCCCTGCTATCCATCGATATGAACTCGATAATATCCCAAATATATGAGAGTGATACGAAAGTATCCTGTCTCACCATACAGAAAAATTTAGGAGTGTATCTTTGTTTAAAAGTAACCGTAGAAAGCGACACTATATTTAGCATACATTATATTCCTTAAGTATGTAAGTTCATACGTACATACGTATATAAGAACAATTCGATGATATTCGATCCGCTCGGTCCTAACTACTCTGGTTAATCGCGGCCTTACTATGCAGTTCAACAAAGATGATAAGAAAAAGACATTATCATTTATTAGATTTATAAACATATTCGAAACCCCTCAAAGCTGGGTTAGTTACAAATTTCAGCAAATGCTCTTACCATTAATTAATAATTATTATTCTCGTGATTGTACGGTGTCTTGAAATAAACCCATGCTCCGTAGAATATTTTTTTGTAAGCTAATCGGTCTCGTTTTCTTTTTGTAAATAAATATATTCAGGCCGAATACAAACTGATTTTTTTCATTTATTTATTATATAATAATTAAATAAATTGTTGAAATGACTCGTTAAAATATAAGTCCTGTACGATGTCCACGATTGCGGCCGCAATTTTGATCTGAGACAAACATGTCAAATTAATCTGTAGGAAAGTCGCTATCGGATCACCTGGCTCGTCCAAGGGAAAAAACCTCAAAGCCTTATGTAAGAAATAAATCTGCTGTATGATAATGACGAATATACGACATGGCATCTTGAACATATTCATTCATATGTCGAGGACTTCCAATGTATGTTGATATTTTCTGCATTTCCATCAGTATTAATTACATCGAAGGTGAATATACTCTTCAAAATAGAGATTGGTCTGGTTTAACCTGATTAATGTCAATCTCTCTGTTTGAATTTTGACATACATATCTACGGCATTTTTGTGAAATAATCTCCGACATTTCAAGATGTGATTGTCTTCATTTTCACGAACCAACAGCCGGTATGGATACAAATTTATTGACCTCGATTTTTTCTTGGTTTCGGAACCTATAAATGATTTATTGTTTTAATCACAGTGTTTAAACTTCCTTAAAATACATATATTAACTTATGCAAAATCTCAATTCTAAAGCAATTTTGTCATTACCTGTAAGGTATTTTCTCATCTTGATAGTCAAGTGATAACCGTTTTCACCTTGCGAAAATATGATGGGATATTGTAATGCATCATACGATCGGTGTGTTGAATTTACATGTTGTAATTGAACATTCCGTCGATAATTCTAAATTCGCGTGATTCTAAATTTTCTCCAACAATGACAATGGCAACTTCATCAATTATTAGTGCATTAAAACGTCTTGCATACTGGCTCACTGGAGTTTTATCAGCTCTGATTACAAGTTTTTGATTGTCCGAGGGCATCGTATACAATACAGTTTTAAATAAATTCATCAATTTATTGTGTTGGTGAAATAAATTTTGCAGTCATTCTACAATAGTCGTCTTCATTGAACTATTATGTGAATAACGAATATCAGTATTTTTCATGTATTCACCATAAAATAAATTTGCAGGATTTCGTAGTTGCCACCTGATACTGTAAACAGTGAACCTGCTCTGTGATATATTTGTCCTTATATCTGTAATTTAAAAAAAATTAAAAAATTAAAATTAAAAAATGTAAATTTAAAAAAAGCTTTACTTTTATTGTAAAAAGTAATTAATCAAATAAATAAAACAATACTGGTGATAAGTCCGTTGGCTTTATTTTACCTTAAAAGTTAGCATACAATTTTTACGAACAACGTTTGTTGCGCTAAATGAAAATTGTCAAAAATTGTATCGAATCCGTTCCTGTTCCTGAAACCAATGAGTGCAAGTGCTCTGGTAGCGGAACCAATGGCAATTTCATTTTTCCACTTGCGTACCACAATTGATCGGTTTCATTTTTGAATTTTCAACGCCTTACAATTATACTTATACTAGGCTTCGTTGAATAGGTGGCATGAGTACACAGAGAGAAAAGTACGGTATCTTTAATCATACTTTAACCATATTTTATATTTCGCCAAGGGGGCAGTAAAATGTTCTAGTTATAGTAGCTGCCTAAAATGTGCTGCCGCTTATAGATATTTTGGCAGTTGCGTTAATATTTTTGATACGGTATATGCCATGCATTTCTTTCTCAGTGTATCAATCGAATTACACACAAGACAAAATAAACTCAGAAATGAATTTTAAATATAGGAACATTTTTGTAAGCTCAGCAAATATACTTTGTTGAAAATAACTCCTCAGAAACCTGTCAACTATAACGTTTCCAGATACAGTGTGAAGTTAGTAGCTATTCAAATCACAATGTCCTTTTTTTTACCTTTTCTCTTCATCTTTTTTTATTTTTTTTTTATTTCAATACAATTGATATGCTCTCAGAAATTATTATTTTCTATGAAGTTTATATATTTTTTAAAGATGATCAACTTTCCGAAAATAAAAAAAAAAATGAGTTAAATTGCTCCAGCAGTGCTTGAGTTTTGTGTTTACCAACACATTTGGCGATTCATTTTTATAATATAGATTTATGAAAATGTTATTTTGAAAATATGCCGTTCACGTAGTGATGAGTATGAGGACACTACGTAATCATGAAAATGGTCTTCAGAGTTAAATATCTTCAAATCACCTTCGCCATGTATATCTATACCGAATTTGTAGACTTTGAATTATTCTCTCGCTTCCCTCGTAACCAATTGTAATGCATCATGCAGCGGAAAAAGGCGGCCGCAACTATCGTGCTCGCTTATCTATCAGCAGGATTCTCGAAGGTGGGGATTTTTGCCCGGGTCGATATTTGAGGCTCCAGAATACCAAGCAGAGAAAAACATCACGTCCTGTAAATTACGAATCGGGCTCGAGCGAACCCTCATATTTATCAAGTTCCAAGTCTGTATATAAGCTATTCACGGATTGAGCCAGCGGCCGTCGCACCTTGTATCTGTACTCTACCCTGGAAACTCTCTCAATCTTGTATTTCCATTGCTTTTTGTTTTCCCTGTTTCTCTTTCCGCTTTAGCCTCAGTTTTCTTTTTCGCCTGCTTGTGAAGGCATAAAACACCTACGAGAATGAATGTTTCTTACTCACGGTGATAAAACAACGTCGGGGTCCGTTCTGCAACAACTCAGAAAATGTCAGACTTTTCCATTAATCGTGTATCGAATGATGATTGCTTTTCCCTTTGTCGAATTAAAGCCAAGTGTCAAACCTACCAAACAGCTGCAGATACTCGCTAATTCGTGAAATAGTTGATTGTTTAGATCAGAGAAGAGATACTCGTTGATCTCGGTTGAGTACTGACCAACTGCTCTTCTTTTATTCAGAATATGATCCATTGGGGAGAGATCTTGGTGTTCTGATTTTTACTGACTGGGCGTGTGATACATGTCAAGAGAAAGGAGAAAAGAATGCTCGTGAGTTTCGATCGAAGAAGAGATCAGCGCGGATTTTCCAAGACGATTTGTCAGTCAAAGGAAACACTCAGTTTGCCAAATGCACGATTTGATTCAGGGCCAGCATTCCCCGGGGATCGCAGGCTCCGATGTAGCCGATTGGCTGAGATTTAATCCGCGAAAATTATTTAGATCAGACTATTACTGGATTGCAGATCGAAATGAACATTGAGGATTTGTCGATTCCTGGAAAGTAGAAACATCTCGATTAAGAGTTTTCGATGCTGGATCCCATATATAAATCGCCAAGAATCTCACCAAGTTATCAATAATTGCGTCACTTGGAACTACTGATAATGAATGGAAACTCATTCAATATTTGAAATTGCTAATAATGAATGGTCGAGTATATGTTACCAATATCGGGCGATCATTAGTTGCCTTTATTTGTCATGACTATCAATTTTCTGATATCTACGATTATTGATCCAACGATTAGGCAGCATAAGGTTACCAACCATTGGAGCAGTAACGGCCAACAATTCTGGACCCTGATTGGAAAAATCAGAGGAGAAAATAAAAGAATTCAAGAGGGGGTGGAAAAATCCGACAAGGGTATCCTGGAGGAACAATAAAATATATGATTCTTGTTCGGCAGAAGAAGGGTAAATTCAAGTTTCATAGTGTTGATAGGGCAGGCAATACAACATTCCCGAGTACTGGGTACGTGTGTAAAATTCTCTTTTTCCATGAGGAACACGAAGTACACATGCTTTTGGTCATTGACGTGTATTCGTAGTTTGCACATTCGTTGGATTCGTCTGTGTATACGTTGAATATTCTTTCGTATCATATCAGAAATGGACTTGATGGTTACATTGTATTAACGGATACTTCAAGACCATAATTTTTTTGTGTTCAAAAAAAGGTAATAACTTTTTAGTATTAATTTTTGAAAAATAGCACCGAAGTCTACATGTCTAAAATTGATAGATTTTTCATTTTTACCTAGGCCCTCCCGATTTTATTATTAGAACACACAAAGCTAAAAAAAAGAACTGAGGTGCAGAACATTTTTAATGTGCCAGATTGGAAATATCAGGCCACAACGCTATTCAAAATTAAGGGGGAATATTCTTTTATAAAGGAAAACTTAAGGGTCATTCTTGACATTCATTTATTTAAGCAAAACAAAACAATATTTAAAAAATTGGTTTATACTCAGAGTACAGCTAAGCGGGCACCACTTCCAGTATCGTCGCGCGTAGCGCTGCTTAATTTCGACGACCGACAGCGCCGCACCCTAATTGCTCATCCACTGGCGTCAATACACCTTTTTTTCACTTGATTTGAAATAAAATGGCGGGGCAGTATTCGATGAAAGAAAACTCAATTTTTCAGTCTCTTATGGGCGTATTCGTCACAGGTCATTATTTTCAAGATAGAACCAAAAACGAAAAACATTTTGAATGCAGATATAAAATAATAGTCCAGTATATATGGGTTTAAAAAAAATATTGATGCAAAAAACGGCAATAATATGCATCTTTTTCGGAAATAATTTAGTTCAATATCGCTCATAAAATCTTTTAATTTCAACTTCGAAATTAATCGAAAAAATCCAACATACTGGACTAGACAGTATTGTCATGAAGCTACAGTTAGAATTTCAAGTCAACCCATTGAGAACTCGAGGTGCCACGTACATGCCCGGGTTTACAAACGTAGTTTCGAAAACAAACGTTTAAAGCTTTAAGTCCTGTAAAACAATAAAAGTTTTGTGTTCATCTATAACACTTTGACTGCCACGGGGGTCACCAATGAACCGGCACATTCATATGAAATAGGTACGTTGCAGAAATTTAGCATGGCAGTCAACGGGTTAATCGGAGGTGTCTGGACCATACAATTGCCGTCTAATTTAACATTCTCTTGCTCTTATTTTTTTCTGGATCATGTAGATTTTTCACGAGCTTTTTTTGCTTCATCAGTGAGGAAGCGCTCCGATTTAGCAATATGTTTGTCGTCAGCTTCGTTACAAACTCGTAGCACTGAAGACCAATCGTTATTCCTACTTGCATTAGGCCTTCATATCCATAATTGAAATAAATCGTTGCTACGTTATTTATTTTAATGATAAATAATATAATTAAAATAAAATAAATAACCTAAATAATCTTCCTACTTTATTTGACAACAAAATAAAGTAGGAAAGAGCGAGGCAAAACAGGACCCAGCGAAATTCACGGCCTCTGTAGAAATTTCAAAACATCGATTCGTTTTTCTAAAAAGCGGGCATAATATATTAATAATGACATGCCCAAAGAATGAAGGTGGGAAAAATGTCGAAATACTTCTCTTTTGAATATGGCGCACCCCCTCTCAGTCTAATGTTATCGCTGTTTATCATCACTGTGGCGTAGTCGGCAAAAAACAAAAGCTACTAAAACTTTAAACAGCAAAAACGATGAGCCAGCTCTCTGTAATTATGTTTACGAGGCCATTAAATCTATTTATAAAAAATGAACAGTGACGATCGTATCGTTCGATGTATGGGTGGTTTTTCTCAAAACATTAATAAAAGTTTTAATTCGATGGTGTGGGCTTGTGCGCCAAAATTAATTTCCAGCGGAAAAGTTGCGTTCGATACTGCGTCAAATATTTCCATATGTGTATATGACGACGGCCTTTCATCAATTATGCACATAATGAATGCGATGGGCATGCAAACCGGGCCTGACAGCTAATAAATGCCTGGAGGTAAACAAGGAATGCATCAAGCCTGCAGAGCAATTGTTATTTGATGCTGCAAAAAAGGCACGCATCGCTTTAAAAACGGACAGAAAATAACAGCTCGAGCCGGACATTAATATAGAAGGTCAATTGTATGGAAGGTATGGAAAATTTATTAATGATTGTTTGTACCAAAAAGTTGACAAGCTTTTTTCTAAACTGAATTTTTCAAGCCAACCGGACTCATTAATCGTACAAATCTTGACCGATTGACTTGAAGATTTAACTGTAGATTCACAGGTACCATCAGTATAGAAGTACTAAGAATTTTTTTTTCGTTGTATTACACAGTTTCGTTTTTGAAATAACTTTCAAACTCTTATTTAAAAAATGCACTGTTTACACAAAAATTAATATATAAAAAAATTTTTACGTATTTCTATAGCTATTGACATGGGTAATAGAAAAAAATATATTTACTGTCAATTAATAATTACAGGTGCCGTTGGTTCGCCCGCGCGTATATAAAAAAAAAGCTTCGTCGAAGAAAAACTGTGCAGTCGCCATTTTGCTTTATATTACTTAGAAAAAGAAAAGGTTATACAGTTTACACAATGTATAATATAATATGTACAATAATATACTTTTTTCATAATTTTATTGATTCCATTGTGTCGCTAAAAAAATTCCCAAAATGTACTTTTTTTCTTCCCCGCTAGAGTGGCCGTGCCCGTTAATCTTACCAACTTCACTTATTCATGCATCGTTCAAAGCGTTTCCATGGTATAGGTCTGTCGCCCGGCTATTATTGTTCGGAATTGGATGCGTGTCAAAATAATGTAAAACATTGTTTTACTGGAAAGGGCTTATTATATTTCTTCCGGCTTTGAGACGTGACTGTACTTTGTTAAATAACGCAAGATGTTGAGGCGTGGTTGCGGTTAACACTCAAACTAACCTATAATGAGGTAAATATCACAAAAGAAAAAATCACGGAATAGTAGAAGATCAGCAATAAGTACCAAGAGTCTCATTATCGGACAATGAAATTGAAGAAGCGGTGACCACGCCATGTCAGTATTGTATGGAGCTGTATTTTCTTTCCATAGAAGTGTGGATTACATGCTGGAAATTGCAGGAAATTGGCACTTCTGCACATTTGGCACGTCTAAATAATCTTAATTTTGTTTTATAATCCTCATCACCCAATCTTATCTCAGGGAGGTGCCGCGTCTTACCAACACTATGCGGCGAGATTAGCTAAAGCACTTCTTTTATTTCGAATTTTCTTTAGAAAATGAATAACCAAAAGTACTTAATGTTACAAAATGCTGGAAACTCTGCTTTTATTGATTTACAAACCTTAACTACCCCACTTTGCAACCGTCGCCCCTACTTTTTTTTTAGTAGTTTTTCATTCATTAAAGCATTCAAGAATTTTTTTCAAAATACTGCAAATCAGCAATAAACTTTCCGGGGTACAAATTGTTTAACCAATTAAAAAATCTTCTCACTCATAAAACTTTTTAAACATAATGTTTGAATAATTCAGAAAGCCAATAAAAAAAAGGTAAAGAAAATTTTAAAAGGGTGTTTTCCTGCTTCATTATACTATTATTGTACGTGATACGGGCCGAGTAATAAATCGCTATGATCTAAAATGCGGTTTTGTCTCACCTGACATGTACAACTACAGAAGGATAGGAGAAACTTTCATACCACAAATTTTTCTCCATTCGCACTTATGAAAACGCCGTAGGAATTATCTTCGTTCCCTTTTATTAACTAACAATAATTATGTATTCCGATTCAAGCAAATAAATCATAAATAATCTGTTATACGCAGTTAAATGAGTTATCACGAATTTGATAAAACTAACAATTTTACATCTCACCCGTTTTAGAAATTCACACAACTTTTAGCATAACCTTTCTTTTCGTTAACTGTTAAAAAATTTGAGTTTTCTATCTTTCTCTCTTTCTCTCTCACACCTCTTCTTCGCGTTTATCTGTCTTTTTTTCTGATTGTCACTTTCTCTCTCGCTTTCGGAGCGAAATATTCCCGCATGGTTTACTAGAGGTCGTGAGAAATGAAAATAAAGATCTTTTCTTTTTCTGATAACCGGGCAATGTAAACTCAAACTTCTATAATTTTAAACGTTGAAATATTTCATATTTCACTTTAAAATCCCTAGCATGATCCCAAAACGTGACTACGCTTTTAGGAAACGATCGGCCTAAAATTAGTGTACATTGTAAATCATAATGTTATATAAGGTTTCCGACTAATGCAAGGCCCAGTGCCTAATAAAGCCCACGTTTGAAATACTAAAAATTACAAAGTCAAACGAATTGAGCTCTCATCGGCGAGTGTCTAATTTTGAATGGCCGCAATTGCCATAGCATCCGCCGCGCTGTTGCGAACCCAAACAAATTTTCAGTCGATAGAAAGCAACGCGTGCGAACCTACGTAAGCGTTTTTTTCAATTTCGACATATAAATACCTTTTAAAACAAAAAATGTTTTAATTATGAATTAGTGAATCTTTATTTTAATTACACATAGTGGTTTATCAGCACTAGACATGTTGTTATACAAATTTGAGTTTAAAATTGAAGATTATATATTCTTAAATGTTTTTAGTTCGTAGTTACAACGGGTATGACCTTATTAAGAAACAGTTATCTGAATAAGGCCTAGAAGACGCTTTTTTTTAAGTTTATAGTGAACATTGTTTTCTGAATCAATATTATTATTAACCCTTTGTAGCCCAAGATCATACAATTTTTAATTGCTTTGGAATATAATAGGTTTAAACAAATAAAAAAACACGCATTTCTCAAAAATCCAAAAATCTTATTATTTTTTATTTATTTGGCATTTTAGGGTTTGTAATATTACTGCAATATTGAGTGAAACTCAATATTGCAGTAATGTAAAAGAAAAAATGTGCTTTGCTAACAATATATGAACAAAATCATTCACTTACCTATAGGTTTCGACGAAAGAACTACAATTTGACACACTTTTGTTATATTTTTATAAAATTCAGACTTTCAACGAGTTTCAACTTGTCCCTTTCACCGACACACGAAATTCGAACTTGCTGACACTACTAGTTCCGCCATCTATGATTTGTATTTGGTATTAAAATGTTCGGTGTGGTATGTTACAACGCAGTGACATTGATTTGAGTGATCTAAAATGTTTAGTATACATTTTAGCGGGATTGTTGAGGCTTGTTACAGAAATGTCACACGAGTCTATAAAGGGTTAATTCGTTGATTATTGAATAAATGATTAAATAAACTTTTCTCGTTTATTGCAACATTCATAGTTTTTTTTTGTATTTAAAAACAAATAAGGTGGGCCTTACATGGGTCAGGTATCTTAACTCTCACCTTGTTCCTCAAACATGCAACCCTGATTTTATCCAGTAAACGGCGATTCACTTTAAATCTCATTATTTACGTTGGGATATTTCGATACTATATGTCGTTTGAGGCTTTTTCATTTAGAAAAAACTGTGCTGCATCCGTAATGAAAGCATTGTCATCTGAACTGTGTATCGTGTTTGTAACATTTTATCACAGTGCACTAAACACTTGTGTAATTCGCTTTTAATATAACACACCTCGCACTTAAAAACTTGTTCTTCACATCCGTCCATTATGAGCACAAGGTTAGTCATGGTCGCCATATTGTCATGCCTGTGTGTTGATTCGTCCTACTCATGTCAGAATTAATTGCTTTACCATGCCTTCTGAGATGAAATGTATTCTTTGTGTCGCGTGCACCTCTCTACCTATATTGGGCCCGGAGAGAATGGATGGATCGTTTATGTATGTTACGTCAAACGTGTTTTGCGACAATGTATTTAATGCGTGTTGATGACAAGAATAGTATAACGTCTATTGTTTTGATACGGTAAATCAAGAGTTGCATTTCAACACATCACTCACGTTCTACACACGTTGAAAGCGTGTTATGTGTTGTTTTAGCCTACTGACGACACAGTTAGTTTTTGTAGTGTACATCAGTACGGCTGATGGCCCCGGCGCTGTTTATTTCAAACAAAGAATTACACCAGCGAAGGCATTTGGTTTTCCTTATATCCAAGCTGTAATCCTAATTTAAGAGTTACGCCACATCTGATTATATATCGGAAAGCACGATCACATAATAAATACACGTAGATAAATATACAAACAATTTATTTAATCTACTCATTTTTCCTAAGCATTGTTAATAACAATTATTAAAAAGGATTTAATTAATTTTAACGCCCTTGTATCTCTATTGACTCAGTATCTACGAAGGAACTAACGAAAAATAAATTTTCCCTTTGTCCTTTGTTTTAAGGATTCATCATTCTATTTTATACACAAACATCTTTTTAACCCGTAATAGTCACACCTCCGGATTATAACGTAACAGTCATTGAGTATGTTACTAACGGGGGAGCCTGCTTTAGAGGCTTCAAAAAATCGATTTTTTCGGGGATTTTTTTGGGAAGGAAAGAAATATCCGATTGAAACGCAACTTTCAGGGTTTATTGTTATATATTTCAACAGTCTTCTCAAATTTTTTCATTAAGATATGTGTTATACTATGCTTGGTACAAGCATTTCGCCGTGGCGCCTCGAGTATGCATTTGTCGTGCGGCTCCATTCACTTTGGAAGGCGATAAACAGTTACTAAATTGTAAAAAAACGAATTCAATAGATATACTACAATATATTTTTAACCTTTATTTAACGAGCATCATGATTGTATTTAAAACGTGCAATATTTAATAATAGAAAAAATATTGTAAGAAGTAGAAAAAATCCCTTTGTTTGCAAAAAATGATGAAGAAATTGTAATTTCCTATTTAAAAAAAAAACTTTTTATAAGCCTGAAATAGCATGCTTCCAGGTGGAAATGGTTAAATTAGCGACCAATCCAAAAAGTATATTTATTTAAACACCTGAAGCGCGGGTTTCTTCAGAAAAAATGATACGCAAATTTGTTAGGATTGAATCATATTTTATTGCATAAATAGCGTTAAAAACGTTTACAAAAATGTTCACGCGTTTTAGAAACATTCACTCTCACATTCACACACTCGTGATTTTTTAATTCTCTCGCGTAACTGCAATAGTCGCAAATATAAGCGCGGTGTTTATCGTACATTGCGCGGTCGCAGCTCGGGCACTGCAAAGTTGTTTGTTTGTTCCTGTTTCGCGGACATAATGCCATTGGTTTGTTTATTGACCTTTGGTAGCTCCCTTGGAATATCCCGAAAATCTACTGTATAATTCAAAATACTGTATATTCAAAGTTGCAGTTTTCTTCGCAGGGACGTTATTTGGGTTTGTTTGTTTGGGTTATTGCGTACCGCTCTTCCAAATGCGGTTCCATCAAAAATATGTATCGGGAGAGCTGGCGCACACCCAAACGCACATACCAAGGTACCGAAGGTCGCTTGCCTGAGTTTCGGTCAGAGTATTCTTTTGTCTACTTGTAACCGTTGACGCCTAGCATTATCGATGATGGGGGTCCTTGCGCTCTAGACTAGAATCATCACTTCCGAGCGGAATTTGTTTCTCAACGTCCTCAAGCAATTCTTCCTGGATATTCCTCGTTCTCCCGTTATACATATGTCATCTTGCAATTTTATAATTTAGTAAGTAATTAAAAAAATAAAAATTCCGGACTGTTGAATCATTTTCTTTTCCCTACCTCTGCAGAATATCGTTAACAAAAATTGTTTAAATGTGCTGCGGAACTTTTTTCTTACC
>JAPYZI010006328.1:0-14309 GCA_030523105.1 Ophioninae sp. A BG-2022a | reverse complement strand
ACCCCATAGCATAGAAGGCGCCCGCTCTACGACCTTTTGAAATATCGTGATTTTTGAGATTTCGGGAAAACGGGCCTGGGAGATCGAAAAAATTTTTTTCCGTTTTTTAAGAATTTAAAAGGTGTATTTGATCGGAAATTTTCCGCTGATTACGAATATGCCCGAATTTTTGCCAAAAGGGGAAAATGAGACTGGGAAAATGAGAAAAAACCTTCCTAGAAGATTTTTTTGACATTTGTCCCTGCTGCAGCTTACAGCAGCTGTCGTAGCGACGGAGGTTACGAATTGGCACAGTGAACAGGTGACAAGTGACCAGTCAAAAAATACATTGATACTTCGGACGGATGCAAGCGCAGTCGGTGAGAACGAACAATGCGAGCCGCCGCGCCGCCAGTGAGCAAATCGTTGAACTGAATTTTCTCGACGGTTGTTAAGATTGTGAGCTCTGGTGGTACATATTTGTCACATTTATGTGAATAAATTTCGAAAATCAATTTCTCCGTTATTTCTTGATCAAAATAGATGAAACAAAGCTCAAAATGTCTACTTATCACCGCTTCAGAGTCTTATGCTTGGGAAATTTGTGAAAGTGCAATACAATGGATCGTAGCTCGCAATTTCTCCCATGGTAACCACAATCTGCACAATTTTTTTCAAAATATTGGTACATGCCGAGCATGTTCCTTTTACAGCAAGCGTCCTGCGTAGACACAATAAATTTCATTTCGATCGGTTGAATAGTATGGGATAAATTGGATATAAAAGTTTCGAGGTGGCTACGAACGTGTTCGTTATTCCCTCAAAATGAAACAAGTTATATCGCAAAGTCGTGTTATCTTTTACATCGTAAATCAAATCAACCCCCTAATCATGAAACATACCACAGGCCCCGCGCGGGTTTAATCCGGCGTTCGATAATTCCTTCGCATATTTCATCAAATCCACGGACAACCAGAATCAGAATGTTGATTATTCTCAGCGAATATCGCACGATATTCGTGAAGCTCAGTTTCCCTGGAATTCCGTTAAAGCGGTCATCGTGCATTCCGGAGTTAACGTATATGAACGTATATTGGCTCGACTTCGAGGCAATATACGAGCCGAGAAACTGACAGTCGATATTTGTCCGTTCCGAGAAACCCAGTTTTCTCTTGATTTTCGAGCATCGATACGTCGTAAAAGCTTTGTCGTTTCGTTCGACACATCGGAATGTGCGGGGGAGTCGACAGAGCGCGTTCGCGAAAACGGTGCGTCGCGATATCTACCGGAAAGCCGGTGTGGCTCGATCAAGCTTTGCGCTACCGGTTCGAGCCGTATTGAGCCGTAAACGTTACCGACGGCCGATAAGGAAGAAATTCCCGGATTCGTTTCTCGAACAGCGATTGATTCGATTGAGGAAATTCGTCAATCCTAACCTCTCAGTTTTAAATATCACTTCGACAAATTATCAATTGCTCAACTGATATTCGATATGCCAAAGATACGGGATGATAGCTCGGGAAATCCATCCTCACGAAAACGTAAATAGAGCCAACCTGTGAGAACGATTTAATAAAACGAAATCTCACGTACGAAAGCTGTTTAAAAAATTCTTGGCTCTAACCTTAAACGTGACTAGTATAAAAATAAATCTACACTGAATTACACTAGATTCCAATACGTTTCGTTGTTTAATCGTTATTCAATAAATAATCCAAGTTAAAAATACTTAATTCCGTTATACTCGTGTGAAAATGTACGAAATTGAAATAAGAGTTGCGAGGAAGTGTTTCGGCAAAAAAAAAAAGTATGACGTCGAACCAAATTGAGGAAGACAGTGATAAAACATTAGGGAAGTCTGGCGCATCGTATTTCAGAAATATTCGGTGAAAAAACGCGTAGTTTTTAGAATGAAAAGACAATGAAAGCTGTAGAGAAATCTTTTGAAGAGTCAGAGGAAAGGTATCAAAACACTAGAGTACGAATGAAACAAGTGTACTCTGATTAGAGGAGAATATGAGAAAAATAAAACTATCTTTATATCAGATTTACGCGTTTTCGCGTTCAAGCCGAAAACTTTTCGAACATCCCTCATAAGTGCGTAATAAAAACGTCCAGACCCACAGGGGATGATGTTATCAGATACGACGTGGGATTTATCAATCCCCTTACGCGTATCCATTCTTTTTCACGAGAAAAGCTACCATCGGTATGATACTTTTTAACGTAAATTGAATTTTGGCTCTCAAGGGATTCAACACGGCGACCGTTCGTTTTCGACGTTCGAACGATGTCTCGGAGCTGTACGTTCGTAAGTGAACGTTTAGGAAAATAACTGTGTTTGGATTTGATAAAAAAAAAAAAAGCCAAATTCTCTACATTTTTTCACGGAACCGAAACGATCCGTAGATCTCTCGAAGATTGTTTCAAAAAAAGCTGTATTTCGGAAGAAAAAGATGTGGAAGTTTAGAAACACGCGCGCGCCATCTGGATCGAGCCGCGTAAATAAACAAGGCGATTAATAGAAGCGGGCTCTCTCTCGCGTGTTCTCAAACAGTTCAGAGCTTTCATTCCATTATCGTTCGTCAAAATCTTAAGATCAACTTCGATCGTTCGGAAAATACGTTTCGCTTCGAAAAGTTGTGTCTTTTCGATCAGCCATGGTAAAACGCGTTTCCGGTTTCATCACGATCCAATTTACGAACGCGAATTGACAAATAAAAAAAACAAAATAAATAAATAAAGAAACGTAACGAAACGAATAAATAAAAACAATGCACGCGAGCAATCGCGTTGTACTGAACGTTGGTGGTGTACGTCACGAGACGTACAAAGCTACGCTGAAGAAGATTCCAGCCACGAGACTCTCGAGGCTCACCGAAGCTCTCATCAATTACGACCCGATACTCAACGAGTACTTTTTCGATCGTCATCCAGGAGTTTTCGCTCAGGTACTCAATTACTATCGCACCGGGAAGCTTCATTATCCTACCGACGTTTGTGGACCCCTTTTCGAGGAGGAACTCGACTTCTGGGGTCTCGATTCCAATCAGGTTCGTTAAATATTAAAGAAACTGGGGATACTCTTCTGATACTCAAAGAACATTATTAACCCTCGCGTACGGGAATACTGAAACAACCAACACCAAAGCTGTGGATACGTCGAACATTTATTTCGTTTATTCTCAAAAGACCTTTTGTAATCGTACAGCTTTGCTGCCTCGGTAATTGAATACTCCGCTCGTTTTTGACACCGTTATTCTATTCGATAGTGATTTTTTTTCGTTTGTTTCGATACATTTTTATTATTGTTGTTATTATTATTTTTTATCGGATTGTTGCACGGGATTACTAAGAATTGAGATAATCGATTGAGATAATTGAGCTCCGATCGATTATCTCAATCGGGGTTGAGATGATTGGCAGATTTGGGTTGTTTGGGCTTGAAGTTTCCAGTTGAGTTCACTTGTCAAGGGGCCTTCGAAAATGTAGGGACTGTTTTTTACCGTCGTCCAATGGAGCTTGCATCTGGTCGATTCGGCGATAATCCGGATATTCGTGACTCAATTAATCGTTGGATATTATTTTGATATTTTTTAACTGATTGCTCTCATCGAATGGTAGGGTACCGATGTTTTCAAATATTTCTATATATGGAAGATTAACATTTCTCAGTTTTTATTTATTATTAAATCAGATATTAGTAACGCATAATGCGCGAGACACGATTTTGGCTTGGAAATCCGTTTTCCCATTTTTGATCAACTTTTAGTACGATAATCCATTCTGTAATATCTTAAAATTGAATTTTAAACTTGGATTAGTGTTATTAATTTTAAGCTTTGAATGAACCTTCATTAACCTTCAATTTTTAATTCTCAAATTTCGTAATCGAAGCTCAAAAATAATTAATGAAATTTTCATTTTCATTTCAAAAATGGTGAATGAAATTTGAGTATAATTTCGAAAGACACACCGAGAATTTTGCTTTTTCACAATATAGAATTTCGTAATTCTGAAGTTTTCTTTTCTAAAATCTTGAATTACAGAATTCTAAAGTTTCCCTTTTCTAAAATCTTGTATTCCGAAATTCTAAAGTTTCCCTTTTCTAAAATCTTGAATTCCGAAATTCTAAAGTTCCCCTTTTCTAAAATCTTGAATTTCGAAAATCTAAAGTTTTATTTTCAAAATCTTGAATTTCGAGAATCAAAGTTGGCAAGTTGTAGAAAAATATTGATTGTATCTTTAAGTACGATGGAATAAATGGACATCGTCCGGTCAATCGATCTTCAATTAACGCACTCTCGTAAACAGAATTTTTTAATCATCGTTATTTCAGCACTTTTTATACGTGCATAATTTACGGGCAAGCGAAATTTTGACTGTGTCGTAGAGAGGGAGTGCCGCGTTCCAGTGGAAATTTCAGGGTAGCTTACGATTCTATTTTCGATGGAGGTTGTACGCGTAGCCCAGGCTAACGCCCAAACCGCACAATAACGTTGCATTCCCTCGTAAAGCATCCGGAGCGCTCGGACATTTAACGCTTTAACGTACCCGTAAACGTGGTTGCATCTCTAACAACCGAGACCCTATTTCAGAATCGTTTTGGTCAAAAGTACATGCCAACACACGTGCTCTTCCGTCACTCTTGTTCTAACGTCAAGCCGAATTAACCCAGAAACGGACAAGTATGGTCAACCATATCGACCATAAAGATCTGACGGGGACCATTAATCCGAGCTTTCATTCATTTACGATACTGACCTTTTGCAGTTGCAGAGTGAGATAATCAAATATTATTGTTACTCTAGAATTAAACAGTTATAAAAAAATGCATTATTGTTATATAAAATTTATGACGATTACATAACGATAACATTACAATTATTATATAATTGTTAAAACAGTTAAAAAAAATTTTTTTATTTTTATAATAGTAATTATTTGTACATAAAATATTATATAATTGTTATAACAGTTAAAAAAAAAATCATTATTTTTATATAAAATGTATAACGATTACACAACGATTACGTAACAATTATATATATAATAATTGTTATGGTTAATTATATACAACCGTTGTATAATCATTTCTATTATAATCGTAATAATTATATAACAATTATATATAATTACACAACGATATAATAATTTTTTTACATAAACATTATTATCGATTGACAATAATAGGTCGTATCAATTACACAAGCGGTTACGCATTTTCCCTAACACTAATACCACGTGTACGTATAATCTTTTTATAAACTTCTATTAGCTTTTTAATTGACAATAATGATACGATACTACACGCAGTGTATAGTTAGTAATAACAATAACAAAATAATGATAATAATAATAACAATAACAAAATAATAATATAGTAATAACAATAACAAAATAATAATAATAATAACAATAATAAATTTTATAAACTTTACAAATAAAAATGTAAAAATATATACCTATATATTATACCTCAACATTCATTTTTCAATTTGATATTTTGCAACGTTATATTTCCGAAGAATTTCTCAAACGAGTGTTGTTTCGAGGAACGAGCGATGTTTCTTTGTTTTATTTTCAAAATTTTCACAGCAGCTTAATCGAAGAGCAAAAAGACTGATTATATACGAACATTTGAATTATGATGAGGTGGAGCCATGCTGCTGGAGCACGTACAGCATACATCGTGATACTCAGGCGACCCTCGCGATATTGGATAAATTAGACGTCGACGGTGAGTCCCTCGGGGATGAAGAGGTTGCTCGTTTATTCGGTTTCGAGGAGGAATATTCGAGTGGAACTCTAACAAAGTGGCAACGTTTACGTCCACGAGTCTGGGCATTGTTCTACGAGCCTTATTCATCGATCCTGGCCAAATCCATAGCTTCCCTTTCCGTTCTCTTCATATGCCTCTCGGTACTCTCGTTCTGTCTCAAGACCAATCACTTCGCGAACGGTTCACCCTTGATCATTGAAAAAGGCAACATAGCACTTCGCGAGGCAAACACAACGGTATCCAGGCGCGAAGATCGAGCGAACGAACACGCGGAAACGGACGACTCGACTGGCATCGAGGCTCATCGATTTTTTTATTACTTGGAACACGCGTGCAATGCTTGGTTCACTCTTGAAATGACCACACGATTTTTGGTGAGCCCCCCCCCCCCCCCCCCCCGTTAATTTTCAGTTTTCGAATCAAATGTTTGGGTTTTGAAATCGCGTAAAATGTAGTGCTGAATTTTCGGGAATCGCGGACTTCCATGGTGAATTCTCGAATAGTTGTGATGCTCGATGGTTTTATGTATTGTACTGATTTTTCAGTAATTCAGTTTTTGAAAAGTTGATTTTTGATAACAGTAAGGTTTGGATCAATAGTTTTTGTTTTTTTTTTTTTTTACAATTTATAATATCGATGATTAATTGAAGAATTAATTATCGATATTTCAAATTAATAATATTAATTAGACGAATTAATGAAATTAATGTAACGAAAGAAAAAGATTGATGCAATTTGGCTAAACGATTGGAACGGTCGTGCAATTTGATTTCGATTATTATTAAAAGTGGAAAATTAGTATTTCCAAATATTGATTCGTTATTAAATCAGCCGTTTGTAAGGTTAAACAATCAGAATAAGATTTAGCGTGACAAATTCATGAATCCTTAATTTTTGACCGATTTTTGACGGTCGATCCATTAACACATAAACCAATAACGAAAATAATCAACAATTCGATTATTCGAAGAAAAAAAATAAATAAAAAAATAACGACGCATCCATTTAATCGAGAAACATCGATCGTCCCCATTGAAAATTGAATTTTAATGAATACCGAATGACATTTCGTTCCGCGAAAATTGAAATTTCGTTAGGACGAGCGCAGTTGTTGTTTTAAGTTTAACAGTACATCGAAGTTCACAGGTTAGTCCGAGCTTGAAGAGTTTCGTCGTATCGCCTATAAACGTGATCGATATGGCGGCCATATTGAGCTTTTACAGCGAGTTAATGATCAGCTCGAGTCCGTTTCTCGAGGTGTTCTCGATCGTTCGAGTTCTGCGTTTATTCAAGCTGACGAGACACTCGTTAGGCCTGAGAATTCTGATCCACACGTTCAAGGCCTCGGCCAAGGAACTCGTACTGCTCGTTTTTTTTCTTCTCCTCGGCATTGTACTTTTCGCGTCGCTCGTCTTCTACGCCGAGAGACTACAGGTATGTTTCATTTGCCCCTCCCCCCCACCTCCCCCCTCAACCTCCGCCGATCGCGTGTTACGTTGCACTTAACCGATCGAAATTTCGCTTCGTTGTGATACGCTAAACGCTTTCTGTAACTGTGGATGCCAGCCCGGTGCCTTCAACATTTCCGTCAGTTAGTAACCAACTATGAAGTATCGCCGATCCCTTGTTTTCGACGTTGCGTGGGATTTAGACGTTTCGAAAGCGTCAACGTGACCTTCCGAAATGGAAAAATTCCCGTACGGTATTTTTAAAGTATTACTGGGTTTTAAATACCTATCAGTTATTTAAAGTTTACTGGGTATTTATTTATTTATTTATTTATATATTGATTTATTGATTTATTTATTCTTTCAGTTATAAGTATTGCTGGATATTAAATGGGTAGCAAAACATCGGCAAAATTTTTCTGAATTTCAGGAATCGTAGTTCTTGATGTACTGATAATCGTACATTAATTATTTCAGAATTTTGTTGCTGAATAATTTAATAGTAACTGGGTATTAAATAGGTATCAAGTATTGAAAGTTTACTGGGTATTTATTTATTTAGATTATTTATTTATACATTGATTGATTGATTCATTGATTGATTGATTTATTCGGTAATTAGTATTCCTGAGTATTAAATGGGTAGCGAAAAAAGGACACAATGTTTCAAAATTTGAGGAACCGTAGTTCTTGACCTAATAATCGTACATTAATTATTTCGAAATTTTGTACCGAATAATGGAATAATTGTCAACGAATGAATTCAACGTATTAACACGAATGAATTATTAATGTATTAACATAGAAACCTATGACATAGTTTTATATAATTTGTCAGTCCCGTACGCAGTCTCATAAAGTTCTAAGGATTGTATAAAATCAATGGCGATTTTATGTGTCCATTTCCGTACAACATCTTTATAAATGCATTTTTCTATCATTTTTCTAAAAGCTTCATAAAAAATGTTCACCCGAATTCGCATGCTCGAAAATCAATGCTAACCGATTGGCTCATACGAGCTATCATTGAATTCAAGCTTTTCGTCATTTGCGAACAATCAGGGTAACGAAAGACCGAAAAATGGTAACGATGACAAAAAAACCGTCGAAGTTTGCCGGCTGGTTATAGCCGGGAATTCACGGCGAGCATGTTGGTAGCTTTACAAAGCAACTAGTTAGTGTTCCCCAATCACTGTACTTTGCAACCAAGGGGGCATGTTGTACCGGTAGGTACGTGCGTGCCGCTGGTCCTCGCGTGATGTGCGCTTCGAAACGGTGGAGGGAGGTTGTTTCAACTCCCGGAGTTACGGAAACCAACTATGTATATATATACCCCGGGTGTCCAACGACGGAACGTCATCCGTGAAACGGGAGGTTGGGTGTGAAATTCTCAGTCGATTGATACAAGCATATATGCTTCCCGGATCAACTCCTGAATTGTTATTAATTTTTAAACGCAGCCAATCAGAGGCGCCCATCGAGCAGGCTTACGTCGGTGAGCGATAGGCACGTGGCTGACGGAGCGGTGACTCCACCGTTCCGACACTCCCGATCTAATAAAATCCAAAGAAAAATCAAAACATCGAAAAGCTAGCTTTAAAAATGAATATTAATTCAAGGGTTGATCCGTGAACCATAAACGCTTGTACCAATCGAATCAGAACTTCACCTTCGATTTCCCATTTCACGGATGACGTTCCGTCCTGGTACACCCTGTTTATATATATAGAAACGTACGTGCACGGGTGTTGGTGTTTACGGATGCGTAAATCCACGAGTCGGCACTACCAGTAATATTGAGTTTGAGGGTGCGCGCGTTCGTTTCAGGAGAACCCGAAAAACGACTTTCACAGTATACCCCGTGGACTTTGGTGGGCGCTAGTTACCATGACGACAGTAGGATACGGTGATATGACACCGAAGACCTTTCCAGGAATGCTGGTAGGTGGCCTCTGCGCCCTGGCCGGTGTTCTCACTATCGCACTTCCGGTTCCCGTTATCGTCAGTAACTTCTCCATGTTCTATTCGCACACACAGGCAAGAGCATCACTACTTTGCCCCAGTGGGGGCCGCTTTCTTTTCTCTCTAACCTTCGAACGTTATCGGCCCCTTGGAAACCCCTTCGCATTGAACGATAGTCGTAACCCATGCAACTGGCAAACCCCTTCAGGCACGAAGCAAATTGCCCAAGCAGCGCAGAAAGGTATTGCCGGCTGAAGTACCCAGGAACGCTCGTCGATGCAAGCAACAGAATCAACATCTTCATCGGAATCAGGATAGGGCCCAACAGAGCGTCATCACTGGCTCTAGGAACCGGAGAACCGTCCTTCCGTTCGTCCCACATCAGACTACGATCGGCTTGAATACCCTACAGGTTCGCCAACCAATTGCCTCTCCGTACGGACCGATCGACCAATTCGCACAGCGAACGTTACGATCGGAGCGTGATCCGAATCTTTCATCATTCGGGCCTTGAACTTTCTTCTATGTACCGTTCAATGGACGCTGCCGGTCTCTCGGCCATGTAGGCAACTTTTATGAAAGATCAAACAGAGGTGTCTGAATTCAACAGTTCCGAGATACTCAAATACAACCCTGTTGATTTTTTCCCGCTGAATTCACCGAATGCTAATTCAATTCGACTGAATTCAACCGACTTGAATTTCATTGAACGGAATTCGATCGAATTGGATTCAACGAATTTGATTTCAATCGAACTGAATTCAGCGGACTTGAATTTCATCGAGTTGAATTCAACAAACTTGAATTCAACTGGACTAAGTTCAACAAACTTGAATTCAACGCCGTTGAATGCAAGGCCCCCGGTACGACCCCTCAGCCAAGTTGCGTGTGTCATTGAGAGACCGAGTCACCAGTGACCAGACGACGGCATGCAACAGAAAGCTCTTGCCGATAATTATAAAAAATCCGGATCACGACTGAATCGTGGCGTTCGTGTTTGCTATGTGCGCAATTGACGACAAAAAACTACAGTATTGACATTGCTCGTTTTTAAGTGAAAATATTATATATCTGATAAATAAATAAATAAATAAATAAATAAATAAATAAACAAACAAATAAATAAATAAATAAATAAATAAACAAATAAATAAATAAATAAATAAATAAATAAATAAATAAATAAATAAACAAACAAATAAATAAATAAATAAATAAATAAACAAACAAATAAATAAATAAATATATAACGAAATATTGATGAGTTACGAATGGGGATCCGAATGATAGTTTTTTGAATGAACGCAGACGGTGATCGATGTACCGGAAACGCGGAACGATCCATCGGCGATCACGGAGGCCGCAACGATGTCGATCCGGGCGAGTGATTTCGCGGACGCGGATGTGAAACAGGAGGAAAAGGAGAGCTCGAATGATCCCGAGTCCGCGGTGGCTCGTCCCGGCGATACTCGAACTTTGTCCATCAATAAATGATTCTTTATCGGGCAAAAAATCAATTGATTCTTGCGAAAGCGGTAGGAATAGACGAAAGGTCAAAGTGCAATCGACGGTTGTGGAAACGTTGGATTCGCCAAACCGTTTACACCCCGATGGATATTGGGGATGCAAATTCCTATCAAAATTTGAATAATCCCGGATCGTTGGAAACGCAAAGGCTGGAAGAATAATTGAGACGTTGGGGGAGATGAAGGGACGTAAGGGGAGTGGGGGGTTGGGGTCGAAGAGACAGACGTAGGGGTTGCAGAGGGAGAGAGGGCTGAGAAGGAGTGAGAGACGGAAAAAAAATTGAGGTGGACGAGGACGGGATGGAGTGTATGGAGAGAAAGAGAGAGAGAGAGAGCGAGCAACGAGGGGAGGGGGGGGAGTGGAAGGTTGGTTGGTTGCGCAAAGGCGCAGGCGTCACATCGACCAGAAGGACCGAACGTACGACGACTAACGGTGAAGTCCGGCAAGGAGTCCTCGCGAGAGTAAGCGAGACGGCTGGAGTTAAAGAGAGAGAAAGGTGTTGTTATACATCGGGCAGAGAACATGATTGCCACTAAAAGCCTTTTCCCGACCACAGCCGTTTTTCTCTTGTTTTTTTTTTTTTTTTTATTCCATGGTTTTGTTGATACTCTTGATAGAAGGTTAGAGGGTAAACATAACCTCTGTTGAATGTTGTCGCTCACTAATATTGCTCAGTTATTAATTGTTTGAACATCGATATTCATAATCGGTCGTTTCTTCCAAACCAGATCCAACTTTAATTGCCCCAATACGTTTTTTTTTTTAGTTTCGTTCACCGATCGACGTCAGTGGTTCCGCGAAAGCTAGGCGAACCGTCAAAAGACGTTGCTTCGTGGTGATCGCAGCGACGTATGAAACTTTAACCCTCGCGTGATGAAAATTCTCGACTCGGGACCAGTCGAGTCTCACGGGGATTTGAAAAATTGAATACTCGTCGTAGGAAATCCGACGTTGATAAAACGCTGATGGAGACACTCTACGGATACGAGGAGTCGATCATTGAATTTTTGAATTATTACTCGTTTTAATAATTCGATCGTTCAATCGTTGAATGTGTTGCGCGAGTTAATCGTTGCTCGATTAATTCGGTTAATTATTCGCATCGTTGAATTATCAGTCAACTCATTCTTTTAATTATTCGCATAATTGAATTAATATTTAATTCAATCATTGAGTGGTTACTCAACTCAATCATATAATTATTCAATCATTGAATACTTTTTCGATTCAATCATTCGGTTATTTACACATTGAATGATTATTCAATTCAGTCATTGAATTATTACTCAACTCAATCATGAAATTATTCAACCATTAAATGATTCCTCGTTTCAATCATTTAGTCATTTACACATTTGATGATTAATCGATTCCATAATTCAAGCATTTAATTATTACGCGAATCGATTGTTCTATCATTGAACGATAATTCGATTCATTCATTGAATCATTGAATAATAACTCAATTTAATCATTGAATGAACATTCAATTCAATCATTCAATCATTGAATGATAACTCAATTCAATCATTCAATCGTTGAATGATAACTCAATTCAATAATTCAATCATTTAATAGTAACTCAATTCGATCATTCATTCATTGAACGACAACCCAATTCAGTTATTCAATCGTTGAGTGATAACTCGATTCAATAATTCAATCATTTAATAATAACTCAATTCAATCATTCATTCATTGAATGATAACTCGATTAATTCATTCAGTCATCGAATGATGACTCGATTAATTCATTCAGTCATTGAATGTAAAGTCATTTGAATCATTCAGTCATTGAATGTTAACTCGATTAATGCATTCAATCATTAAATGATAACTCATTCGAATCACTCAATCATTGAATGATTATTCGATTTATCGGCGTCATCACCGTTCGATGTGGCGCGGTTCAATGCTAGCCACATTTCCAAAAGTAAAATCTTCAAGGAAAGTTTCAAGCCTGAGAAAAAAAAAGAGAAACAGGCTACGCCCTTCGTGTCACGAGGACATTCGGATCAGTCCGAAATGCTTTCCCTCAGTCACGTGATGCCGAAGGTGACGCTGTCTCTCGCGCCCACTCGAACAATAATCGTGCGTGTCTAACCTCACTTTGGGTCCGAAAGGATGGTGAGCTTTTGATAAAATTTCCATGGACTTGGAACTACATCACAAACAACATCATCAAATACAAGTACCAACACCAGAGGTAACTACATCAACGCAACAAACAACTACGGGTCCACTCGAATCATTTTTCTTTCTTGACCACACCTGTGGTCGATCGTAACGCGTTATTTTTATGACATTGAGAATGAACAATCATCGAGAGATGACGTACAGTGGGATCTCAATTTTTTATCAATTCGGATAAAAAATTCGTATACTACTCAACAACAATTATTATTAACACAAAAAATCGACGATGAATCACTTAAAACAATTTTGACGTTTCAACGGTTATGTTTTCGTCAACTCTTGCACTCGCACATCTTTTTTCGTTTTATATTAGGCGCAGTAAAAATAAATCCATTATTTTTCCAATAGATGGTTCGAGTTATCCGCATCCCTCGTTGTATAAGTGCGATCGGGTTACGCTAGATGGCGTTCGAAAAAAAATTATATTTCGTACCGAATAAACTTTTGCGACAGTCTTGTGATTGGTTGACTCCAGAAAATAATGGATTTCTTTTTACTACACTTAATATAACTACCACCAGACGTAGTTGCATAAAAATCTCTGGTTACCGCAGTAACTCGTACATTAAAGATATTTTTTCAAAACGTTTCACGTTTTTGTTTTGTTTTTTCTTTTTGTTTTCGAAATAGCCGTGGACTTTTCGTAGCCAGAATAATCGGGTTACGAAAAGTCCAAACAAACCCAAACAAAAAATAAAAACTTTCCCGTTCAAGCCAACGTTTTTTTGTTATTCGGGTGTTTGAGGTTATGTTTTACAGTCGGAAAGCCAGTGGCCGAACAACGCGCATCGTTGGGTCACTGACGTTACAGACGAACCCAAACAAACCCAAACAAACGTCTCGAAAAGTAGTATTTTCGACGAGACAAAGCGGAAGGCCGCTTTCAGTTTTAAGGGGATCCTTAATAATCGAGGCTTCGCTATATTTCGATAATAAAACATCGAAAGTTCGATATCTGAAAAATCGATCGATCGATCGATCGCTTTACGAAATCACTCCCATATCTGGTGGAAGAGTTATGCAGCTCTCCAGTTTTTATGCGAACAGGGCTGATATTCCGGCATCAGCGGTGGCGTGTATACAGCTATCGAAATCATGCGCCACGCGACGAAGCCCACGGAGTTTCGCGTTGTATTTATCCTAGGGATAGATGGTGCTCGAGGAGGAAAGGGAAGAGATAAATGAAGGAGGATGGAAAGAGAAGCGACAGGGAGTGGAGATGGATAGCAAAAACCAACGGATATAAAAGAGCTTCTTGATTAGTTCGCGGGTGATGAGAAACCTCCTTCTCGACTGCCTCCACCACATTCGTGGGATTATCCTTGGCTCGTGTACATCGCTTTTTATCAGCTTCCCCCCCCCCCTCCCTTCGCCCTTTTTTTCTCCCTCTTTCTCTTCTTTTTTTTTTTTATTTC
>JAPYZI010006323.1:0-13852 GCA_030523105.1 Ophioninae sp. A BG-2022a | reverse complement strand
AAAGAAGAAAAAAAAAAACAAAAAAAAAAAAAAAAAAAAAAAAAAAAAAAAAAAAAAAAAAAAAAAAAAAAAAAAAAAAAAAAAAAAAAAAAAAGAAAACGTGGATACAGACGGGCACACCGTGTATCTTCGAGGATCTCGAGAAATCTCTGTAATCGATTCTTGACGTTTGTTCACCGTTCCCTCCTCCCACCAACGTTTATTAGAAGTTCCGGAAGAGAAAGAGGGGGGCGAATGGGGGGGGGGGGGGGGCGTTGGATAAGCCAAAGGGAAGAAACAAAAGAAATGAAGCAGAATAAGAATAATCGTCGGAGTAAATAGAGGAAGAAAAGCAGAGGAAATCGGAGCTCGAGGAGTTACGGGGAGGAGGAAGAAAAACGAGGACCGGCCAATCCGATGTGCACACGCAGATCACCCGCTGAGCAAACATCTATGACCCGTTTGAGCTTCGTACTATATAGAAATGGATAGTAGGCTCGTAAGCGTGCACTCGAGCGAAGCGGCTGTTAAAATCTCTTCCCACCCCCTCCCTCCTCTTCCCCTCCTCTTTCTGCCCTTTTCGATCATCCACCACCGTGCACGCGTAGATCCAACCATCCCCCTCCCCCGCATACCCGTCGCCCTTCTATCTCATCCGACGACCAAGATAAGCCTTTCCATTCTTCATTCTTGCTCGGTGGCTATAAGGCACCGTATGCATGCATGCACGCGCGCCCGCGCGCAACCCAAGGATCCAGTTCGAAAAGTGATCAGGCTCGTCGATAAAATGATGGGTTCGGATAGCGCCGAGCGATGATACAGCCGGGAGAGAAAATATATACGTATTGTTGAGTCAGTCGAGTTATATATCGCCTACCAGGAAATTCGTGAACGAACGAGTGATTAACGATACGCCGAGGAGAGAAACATTCGAGATAACGGGTGCTACACACGAATATCTTCGATTTAACGCGGCCCGGTCACACGAAACAACCTCCGAGAGATCCTCAAGTTCGGATCGGTCGAAGAGATCGACGGCGATCGTTTTTGTTGAAATTTTTTTTTTTTTTTTTGATTGGTAGTATTTTTTCGATTGTTCTGAATTTTTTTTTATTAGCTGGCTGGACTACGATCGATCGATCGAGGTTTTATAGTCGGTATGAAAATAATTCTATTTTTTGTTTGTCATTTTTGTTTTTGCTAAAGGTACAATTTTGGTTTGCAACTTTGGTTCTTAATTGCCAAATTGTGAGAATGGTTAGTGGAGACGTGATTTTGATTGTATCAATTTTTTAATATTTTTTATGGTTGTGTAATTACGCAAGGCATTTTTAATTATGATTGTGCTGAACAATTTTTTTCAAATGGGAAATGGGATAATCGATTTGTTATAATATCGAGGGAAAACCGTCGCTGTATACCCGATATATTTTCATATCGTTTCTCATTTTATTTCTGCAATTTTAGTCAATGCAAATTCTTTGTGTACGACAACCGTTCTTTTTTTTAAATAAGAATGGCATAACTTATCGCTTGCTGTTAAATCATCAATTTTTTCCATTAAGAACCATTCATAATTAATCAAAATAAAATAATTATTTGATAATTTCTAATTCGTCAATTTTAATATAAAAAATCGTTAACTGTTAAGATTAATCGTGAATTGTAAAAAATCAAAAATATTCTTTTTAATAAGAACGAGATAATAAAACCAAAAAATTTTATCAATTTTCACGTACTAAAATAAAGGAGTCAATTTTCATTACTTTTCGATGATACGAATTTGAACATAATTATCTGCACGAATAATTTTCTCACGAATTTTCAAATTTTTCGCAAAACAGAAAAAACCCTGTTCAGAATTCAAATTCTCGGAGTTCCTATTCCAACACGAGTGCGCGTGTGTGTTTGTGTATTAGTACGGAATAAATCGGTAATGATCTCCGACGAGTGTGGGGAATAAACAGGTGGGCCTTGATAGTTAGATCGATTAAGGGAATAGCGCGGTTATACGGAACAATATCATTTCGTCGGCAGGTTTCGAGGCCTATATCATTTAGAAGTCACACACGCTCGGAGTCATCGATCGCGATGATGATTCATGAACTCCGTGCGAGGACACATCTGTTTCATGAGAATATTCTTCGAGGGTTACCTTCTGTACATACGTCCGTATTATCATGATGATTGTATTTGTTACGTTTCTCATTCCTGCCGCTGCTATTTTCGTTTTTATTGTTCTTGCTGTCACCGCCGTCATTGTATTTTTCTATTTACTTTCATTTGATTATTTCTATTTTATTATCATTATTATCATCGTTATTCATATTTTAGTTCGTTTGTTATTTTATTTGTTTTTGTTATACCTGCTTTTATTTTCATTATTATTGTTGTTGCTGTCACCGTTGTGAATTTTTATATAATTTTATTTTCGTCTAATTATTTATTATTTTATTACGATAATCGTTATTATTGATATTATTATGATTCGACAAATTCCAATTCCCGAAGATGTTTAATTTTTCTTCTCTTTTTTTTTTACACGGTAAGAATTCGATCAATATTCAAAGATTCTACCAACTCAAAGTTTCAGCCGATCATAAAACTGTCCATTATTCATCCGTTGGAATTGAATTAATTGATATCGTACACAGTGAAAAACGAAAAATGATTCTTCGCTTCTCTTCTTACGTTTGTATCTCTGTGTGTACGTATGTTCGCGGGTATCTGTTTGTACATGAAATATTTAACGAACGCGTCGTACCTTTAAGGAGATTTTTCGGTGTAACGTTGTTTACGATTCGCAAAATATCGGCGGTGGAAGGATGGGCAAGGTAAGAGCAGAAGAAAAATGTAAGAAGGAGCCTGGTAAGAGATTGGTTTTCGTGTCTCGTCGGGGTTTGTGTCACCCCGGTATAAGGAACACCCGGTGGGTGCATAACCAGCGAATTGTTTAGCCAGGGTGGCGGCTTCGGCATTCCGGGAAAGCAATTCCTGACGAGCGGGGCAAAAGTCAGTGGGAAAGAGGCAGAAGGATGGGCAAGGACGAGGAGGAAGAGTAGGTAGAAGAGAGGGGGGAAAAACGCACGGAGAGAGGAGAGGGAGAGAAAGACGCAAAGAGCGAGAGAGCGAGAGAGAGAGAGAGAGAGAGAGATAGAGAGATAGAACCATGTGGAAACAGAATACGAGGAACAGGCTCTCGGAGCGTACACGGGGAGGATGTGAGACTACTATATTACGGCTCACATATCACTACGTGACGTCCTCAGAATTTCGTACACGTGGAGTGAGAACGCATTTAGATGCAGATAGGACCACCGATGCAATAAAAAAACAGGAAAAAAAAAAGGATCGGAGAAAACGGGAGGAGAAAAACAGAGAAAAACGAATCCCAACAGCGTGGCTGTAGCAGGTTGGAAAGGTAGAAATGAAAGACCGGACGACCGTCGGTCTCCGCGATTCAGAAAGGATCGAAAAAGAATTTAGAAGCAATTTGAAAGAAGAGAAATATTTTCCTCGACACTATTCCATTTACACACCTGTTTATAGGGCTCTCTGTAACCGCTGAGCAGTCAAGGTATTTCGTCGCGTCTGCTTTCCTGTTGCGTCAGAGTGCAGCATCCTTTCCCCGTCTTCGTTGGAACAAATATCTATGATTTTTCTTTTTTAGAAATTGTTTCCGATTTTTTTATGTTTAATAGATTCGTGTGAAATTGAGATCTTTTAATTTGTTTGATTACTTATTTTATGTTTGTTTATTATTTCGTTATTTTATTAAATAATCGGGATGATAGTTATATTATTATTATTAATATTTATTTATTTATTATCATACTATTTTTGTTATTATTATTATTATTATTATTATTATTTTTAGATAATAAAAATATTTAAAAAAATAAATAATAATAATGATTTCAATACGTATAATTAGTAGTATTGTTATTATTTTTTCGAGTCGTAAATTTTTACGATGTAAAAGCGCTCGGGCAAATTTCGCATTTGAAATCAGCTATAGAAAAAAATTCGCGAAGTTGGAAAGAATTAATTTCCATTGGATTCCAACGGCGCAAACTTCAACGTCATTAAAATTAATTCGTTTGTAGTAGGTCAGAAAAAGGAATTCAAACCAGCGGAAAAAACGGCATTCGCCAGAACGGAATTAACCCAATTAAGGGAGTTGTTTTTCGTTCGAATATCGTTTGGACTTTTAAACTTATTTTCGTTTGTGGTCGCAGTGTTTTTTCTTTATATATAAAAAAAAGTGTCAAGACAAAAGAGGAAACAGCCTGAAAGGATTTTTGGAAAACATTTTGCACAAAGGTTTCCACAATGTTAAAAATATATTTAATTATTTAAATACATTTTTTATTATAATTATAACTGTAAAATTAAATTTAATTAAATAAATAAAATAAAACATTCGTCGATCAATTTAACGATTTAATTGAACGAACGTCAATAACAATTACGTCTACGCAATAATAATTAACAATAATTATCGTACAGACGTACATAATTTTTTTTTTCAACTTCTCTGTCCAGTAATTGAAAAAGAAAAACACGAAACATAAATAGAGGGTAGAAAATATGCGAAAGACAGGGAAGGAGATACTCGGAGATGAATCCGGATGAGTTTGAGACGAAAGTTTGCTCCGGATCGAGGATATAAGGTAAAATAAGCTTGAAGGTTTGGAGATGTCAGGGAGTTGGTGGGCATGCGGGTGGGGGGAAGAGGAAGACTTCGCGGCAAGAGAAAACACAGTGATTAATATCTCAGATGTGAGAACCCGAAACTTCGGGTGCTCGGAGGGGTCTGGGCTGGTTCTTGGGTCTTAGCTGCATAAGCTGGTCGTATTTCCGCCTTTGTTGCTCAAGCTCAAACCTAAAGTTTCGGGTTCCATTTTATCATCCCGATTTAGTGCACAGCTTTCACAAACGAAAGAGGCGAACGCGCGGGGGAAAGGACGGGATCGGGGGGTTGGGCCGTAGCGCCGGTGTAGTACTTAAGAGAAAGTGGAAAATTAGCCCGGGGTCGCAGGTTGTTGAGAGACGAAATAATAGCTGTCACGTGAGCGAACCTCGCATTATCGGAGTGTTTCGTGCCCGATTGTGGGATTCGATCGAGCCTCAATTACTCGATGACCGTGAAGATTGCATCGTCGGTATGCAACCTAAATATATATTTATATATATATATATGTGTGTGTGTGTGTGTGTGTGTTTGTTAAAATTTCTTCATTCCAGTGACGTTCAAATTTTCATCTTTAAAAATGCGAGAGGAGTTCAGTTTTTTCTTTTAATTATTCAAGACTTTTGAAAATTGATTTTTGTGAATGGGGAAATTGATTAATCGGTTTTTACTTGTCACTGTTAGAAACTTTTGATTTGATTGTAGGAAATTAATATTTTTTTGGGATATCGATTAAAATAACGAAACGAAAAAGTTATCTCGATGAATCGTAAATAATGTTTCAGCAAATGAAATTATTTTACAAAATATATAAGATATAGAATACTCCATAAAAATATAAAAAATATAATATTCCATAAAAATATAAAGAATAAAAAATCTGAAGCGTTCTATTTTTCATGTCGCACCGATAAATTGCCAATGAGAACAAAAAAAAAACCTTCGATTTTCATTGCCGAGAACCAAAGAAAAATAACAAAGTAATCAAAAGGAATACATAAAAAAAAAAAGAAAAAAAAAAGGAAAAAAAAAAAAAAAAAAAAAAAAAAAAAAAAAAAAAACGGTATTGTCGATATCGGACGTTCCGAATGTTCCGGATGACCGCGAAGAAACACGAAAAAACAAAATGGCGAAAAAGCCCGTTACTTTCACCACAAAAAAAAAGAAAAAAAATTATTCCACCGTGACCGTAATAATATAACTTTAACGTACTCAACGAATGACGTTTTCACGAATTATTTCGACTTTTTGACCAAAGGGCTGAGCGAATAAGAGGGAAGAGGAGGGGGAGAGGATTGGGGGTGGAAAAGAGGGTTGTACTTTGATGTGACAGAGGAACGAACGGACCTGATGGAATTACAAGGTTGCCCAGTGGCTACGGAACCCCGAAAGCGATTTAAATATTTTTCAAGCCCGGTTCAAAGCTCCGGATGTCCTACGGGACGGACGGCCTTTTCTCATCGACTCCGCTGTGAGAAACTTTCTTATTGTATTTCACGAAGGTTATATACGTATATCTGGAGGTTCCCGGTTCTATCTATGAGCCCTTTTCAGTCTTGCGAATGGTTATACAACAGCATCCTTCATCAACTTGTTCAAATACCCGTGCTAATTCTGTTTGGTCCGTTTGTTCAAACGCCCCGTTTAGCCGTTGCTTCTCGAGCAGTTCTCTATCTCTCTCTTCCTCTCTTGATATACAGGGTGGGAAAATAGTATGGAAACCCCTGAAAATTTCGAAGTGTTTGTTACGAAAAAAAAAAGTTCAATTTGAGGTCTTGAATAGTTTTCAACAAGAAATCCAATGGTGAGCTTAAATTTAACGTTGAACTTCATTTCCGAGTGGAAACCATTCTTATTGGCATCGGGAATCGAGAGATCGGGAAATTTCACATTCGAAAATGTAGAAACGTTGACGTTTAGGGTCACCTCTGACCAATGGTCCGAGTACACATTTCAACGTAAAATTGTCCGCTCTTTCGATCGCCGATGTCAAAAATAGGGCTTCCCATTCGAACAAAAAAGTTGAACTTGAAATGACCTTGAAGATGACGTTCGAGATCAATGCGAATGTCACCATTGGATTCCTCCTTGAAAACTACAACAGACTTGAGCTTGAATATTTGCTTTTCGTAAGAAACGCTACGAAATTTTCAGGGGTTTCCATACTTTTTTCCCACCCTGTATATATATATATATTTGTATATAGATAGATAAACCTCCATATCTCGCGAATTTCGCCTCGAGACCTCATTTCTCCTTCTATTCCTTCCTCCCTCTACTCCTTCCTATTTACTCGGTAACCCTAACCCCCTTAACGCTCATTGCGTTACGTTGCTGCTTTAATTAGACAGATTCGAAAAAGTGGCTGCCAGGCCAGCTCCGGAGGTTCTTCTCGAAGCTCCATGAAAACCCTGGGAAGACAACAGCGCGGATTCAATTAGGATTCGGTCTAGGGCTTCGTCGAGAATCGAAGGAAAACATCGCCTTGCCAAGGGGGCTGAAAAGCGTGCGAGGAAACGTCAAACTAAATCGAACACTGTGAGGATCATGAGAATTCGATTCACGAATGTTTATAACTGTTTTTTTTGCAATTTAATCTATTTATTTGATGATCAGTTGATATATAAGCCTCCAATCGTAGTTTACACTCGAGGCTATGCGACGAGAAAGTCTATTCGAAATTTTGATGCGAAGATTTCATGAAAATCCGTCTTCAGTGCTGATTTTTTCATCGTTGGATTGCAAGTTGAATTTTCACGTTTTGCAGCTCTTTTATTTATATTAATAGCGAAAGCGAAAAATTTCAATGAATGTTTAATTAAAAATTATAATTGATAATTATAATCAATTTGATCAAATTAAATAAATATTGACTAATCAATTTGATCGAATTAAAAAAATATTGATCAATCAATTTGATCGAATCAAATAAATAATTACATTTTTCCTTCCATTCAAATTTAAATATTTAATTGAAATAAAAAATTAATATTCTTGCAAAACGATACTAAAAATCGATCTATTCTTTTTTTAATTAATTGACGAAGGTTGGGTCGACGATTTTCCGATCGACTGTAAATTTTCAAATGATTAATCGTCACTCGTAATTCAAGGATTTTACACTGTTTTCGCGAGTCGTTCTCGCGTAACGAGTTGGTACGGCTAATAAATCAGTGGTCCCGAATTCATACCGTAGGTAACGTCGGTAGAGAAGGTAGTTCGGCGCTCGCGGACTAATCGTTGCTGTTAACTCCAGAATTCGCTCTGGAACATTCCCGAAACGCTGTACTCGTGTTTTTTCCTTCGCCATAATTTTAATCCTCGAAATTGCTGTACCTCCGTAACGCTTTTTGTTGCCGCGTCAATGTAATTGCGAAACGCGAAGAAAGCGTAATGAGCGAACGTACGTGTCGCGGTTCCCACAAAAAAATTACGTCGAATCTGCGAACTCGGAATTCGCTCGTTTCGCTTTGACAGTCGTTGATCTGATATAAATTTATTGTATTTTTTTATGTCAATTTTATCGAAATTATTTACTTAAATCCGTCGAATATTTTAATTTAAGATTATCGACATTTTTTATTTATATTCGTCGAATATTTTTATTTAAATTTAACGAAATTTTTTATTTAAATTCGTCGAACAGTTTTTTTATTTAAATGTTTGTTTAATCCATTTGCATCCGAGCGCGGATTATTCTGCGCTTCGATGCAAATGGTATCGAACTTTTGATATTAAATAATCGGTACATTTGATTTAACTTGATCAAATTTTTTAATTTTAATTTTTCGAAGTTTTTAATTTAATCTTATCTAAATTTAAATATCTTTTTCGTCACGACTCAACTGTCGAAAGATAGTTGAATAAAAATCATTAAAATTTAACTGACTTTTTCCATAAAAAATTTCATTGTTCATAACCCCCCCGAAAAAAAAAAGGTTGAAAGTTGGTTCTCCGGACTAGAATATCCGTTAAATCGTTGAAACGTAAAACGAAGGATCATGGAGCCAATCGTATCCGCAATTATCATTCTTTTTTTTTTTTTTCGACCGGAAGTTGGGTGGGCCGGCACGCGCACCCTCGAAGGGAGATAAGATCGTTGGGAAAGGTGCGAATGAAGCGGAAATATCGAGAAGGTGGCAATTGGGGAGTGAGGTGGTACGTGTCCATCGAAGATTTTTCGAATTTGGGTCATCGCGTGATCGGCGTGTAGCATCGTATCCAATTTAGGGGGGGATTCGGTCCGGTCTTCGTTGGATCCCTCTGATCCAGCCGGCCAGCTATGTGTCCGGGTATATATCGCGCGTGTTGATTCGTAACTCGCTCATTTAGCGTGTGCTCGGAGGCGGCGCGCGGCCCGAACCCGTGAAAAGAAAACGAACCGAGGGAGGTCTGGGCAACGGCGATTAGCGGGTGGACGCTAACGAGTACGGCCTCGCGAGCCTTTCCGTACATTGCCGTTCATCCTGCGGACACGGCGAGACTAGGACCAAGGGATCAAGTGTGTACCGGGTGATCCACTCGAAGTTGATCACCTGAAAACTCCGGGAGAAATAATGGATCACTGTCCAATAACTATCGCGAATGCTTTTAAGGTATTTAGTACTAGATGATTGATCGACAGTGTATCTATAATTTGTCGAGTTTGAATATTGAAAAATATAATTCATTCAAGTATAATAATATTTATCATAAGAAAATAATTATTCGAGAAGTGTTGGTAACAAACGTGTTCAATTATTATTATCAAAAATGAAGTACTAAAATAGCAATCAGCTTAACTCGAGTGGTCTTATCAACCGTCATTTCACAAAGCTGTTCCCGATAAAAATAACGAAGGTCGTTTGTTTAACGCGAGTGTACGTGTGTGCAGTGTCTGCGTTTCTACCAGCAAACGCAAAAATTAATCGCTTCGATCGATAATATCTGCTTGAAATGTCGGGTAGCCCATATTTTTTAATGAAACAGATATCATCGCGACAGTTTCGTTGACCATTTCCGCTTTTTGCATAGTTCGTATCTAATCGCAAACTATTAATATTTCGGTTCCAAACGATCGATCTGCACGTATTTTCCAAATATTGTGTTTTAAATACATTGATTTGATGAATCAATAACCGTCGTATTTCCTCGGTAAGGTATGCTGAATTTTCAGACGTTATTCCGAATTGCCATATTACAGTATACGAAAAAAATCAATTTTGTTTCTAATGACGAAAATCACTCACGTACTACCTCAATTCCCGGATTTTGCGCAAAGGTCGAATCTTCCCGAAGTTCAAGGTTGAAAAATGGGGAAACTCAAAAAAAAAAAACGTCGATTTTCATCGAATCTCGAAGAGTCGAAAGTGCAATTACAACGAGGACGAACGAAGGGATCGGATGAAAAGCGAACGAGGAAAAAAGAAGATGGCGCTGGCGTCCATCAGCAATTAGTCAGGAATCGAGGCGCCCGGAGGGTCCGGATAGTTCGGGTGCGACGAAAGAAGGGGAAGCGATAGAAAGATCGAGGGGACGAAAGAACGAAGAGGAAAGAAGCGCATGGCTGATGGGGAAAGAGGAGAAAGGGACCAACGAGGGAAGGAACCAAAGGAAAGGAAAGGAACGAGAAGCAGAAGCAGCAGCAGGAACGGCCGCAAAAGCAGAGGCTGATTTAAACCTGTCTGGAGGCCCGCTGGGTGCTTAACAACTGAAAAACAAACATGGCGCCGACCGGTACGTACGAGCCAGCGGGAGAGCTCGTCCTATACGTATACGCGGCTTATATACCGAGAGGGACGTAACGTATACTTCTGTCGCGACTACGGGACGCGCGCTTTACGCACCAGGATGATGCTCTCGCGCCCGCGCCTTTTCGATTTACACCGGGACAAAAAGATACCGCGATAATCGGTATATACTTTTCAAGCGAAAAAAAAAAAATTTAAAAAAGCAACGACCGACCGAGCGGCGGATCCAACGTTGCATTTTCGAAGAGACTCGTGCCGGAACTGTCTAATGCAAAGTTTCGGAACTTGGACTCGGGCTTGAAGTTTGCATCGTTGCTTTTTTTTACTTTCTCATTTTTAGTAATTTATGAATTTTTCTTTTCGTATTATTTTGTTTACTGAAAGTTTCTAGTAATTTATGAAACGTCTTTTTGCCCGATTCGAATTATTGATTTATAATCGATTTTTAAAAATGCAACGCAATGGAATTTATGATCGTTTGATTTGTAATATCCCATTTTTGATAATTTGTAAATTTTCGATTTTGCCAAATTCGAATTGTGGACTTTGTTTTTTTTTATTGAGAAAAGAAATGCAACGAAGTGTTGTTTCTTATTTTTCTTTATTTACTCACTTTTAATAACGTATATGCATTTTTCTTTTTGCCTGATTCGTATTATTGATTTATAATCGAGAGGGAAAAAAATGCAACTCAACGAAACCTCTTCAACTTCCTTATTCATTTAGCCAATCCAATGTTCCACGATTTGACAGTTCAAAGCTAGACGTTTAGGTGTTCGAACCATAGCGAAATAACGAATGAGTATCCCACGCGCGTAAACACGTACGATCGAGATGCCCTCGTCGTTTGGAAACTACACATTCGTAGGGGTCCTCTAAATATTGACTGAGCAATCGTTACTTACGCCGGGGGTCGTTGCCTGAGGCCCGTAGGGGTAGCGCGTCCAATCGAGGCTTTCTTCCGTCGTGGTATCCAACAGAACAACTGAAAAACAATAAAACCAAAAGAACGAACGATTAAAATAGTTTCGAGCAGTTTTTTTCATTGCGCCAACTATCTTCGCGCCATCTACCTTCATTGGATGTTCCTTTGTTTGGATTTCTCCGTTTTTGTTTTCGATTATAGGAACCAACGAAATTTGCCAATAAAATTGGGTAGTTTGGTCTACCGGTTATACGTGAGGAAAAGACAAGATGTTTGGGTTTGTTTAGGTAGGAGTTGGGTTTGTTTGGGTTGGAGGTGGATCGGAGTTTTCGTGCGCCATTTTTGGTATCGTTTGGGGGGTCGTTTCGGTGGTACCGAGAGCGCGCCGTTGGCGAACGATGCGGCCGGTCGCTTTGTCCTCGTCTCCACATGTACAACCGCACAAGTTGTTTGACGCTGTTCCTACATAAAAGCGTATCTACATATAGGTACATATACGGGGATGTGTACACGTGACGCGTGTAGTACACGGAACTCCGATATATACGACGACAACACTCGACTGTGGCAAATACAGCGTGTATAAACCCGGTGTGTACTTATGTGTTTGTATACTTTGAAAATACGGCGCTGAACCGCTCAGAGTCCGCAAGAGGATACCCGGGGAAATAACGGACGAGCCCAAACGTCTGTTGGGTCGAAGAGAAACCTGGGAAAAGCCTGGGTTCCGTCAAGTATCACCTCAAGGATCGTACGAGGGATTGTTCAATTCTTGAAGTTTACCTAACCGACAATTGCACCTATCACGAAGTAACGTTATTTGAACGATAGCCGAGTCCCAAACGGAATGCTAATTTCAGACCGTCGGCATCTACACTTCGGAACTACTGATTTCGTTATCCCAATGTGCTGACTCCAGGCACTTCGCCGAGGTACATCCTACCCCGAAATTGTTTGGAGAGGTCACGGATCTTTTGGACTTTGAATACTTGAAAGATCATTTCTATTGGAATCTCTTCCTGGAGGACTCTTCGTTACGTTGAGCATCTTTTTTCCTATCTTTTGGATCTTTGATTATGGAAGGTTCGTTGGGTCTTCAATAATGGAAGAATCTTTTGGATTCTTCGTCGTGAAGATATAAATTGGACCCTCCATTTTAGACACGCCATTCTAAAAGAATCTTTTGGATTCCTTGTTCTAGAAAAATCTTTCGGTTGTTTCGCTTTGTCGATTACCTATTGGGAAAGACGTAGGCAGATTTTCGATATTAAAAAGGTATTGCTAGAACCTTCATTGGGAGAGAATTCTTGAGCTCTGCGTTTCGGAATAGTTTTTTTCCTTCGTTTGAGAAAAAGCTGTCGATTCTTGTCGATTCTTTGTAATCTTTTAGGCCCTCCATTCGGAAAGACGATTCGTATCCTTCAATTTCATTCGAATTCCGGATAGTTCTTTTCGACCCTTAATTCCATTGATCTTTTCAGCCCTCAACACTTTCAGTACATTCTAAATTCCCCCATTATTTCTCGAAGCTTTCTCTTCTTCGTTGAATTCCAATCAGCGATTTTTCCTCACGATTCATTTGAAAATGTCCAGTCGTAACTATTACAAAGTTACTGTCACCATAGGTAAATCGGAATCTTCGTCATCCGTTATGAAAAGACCGCAAAATATTGTCCGCGGTGTAGGGAGGAGACCAGTCCGAAGAGCGACCGCGAAGTGGGCAGGTAATGACCATGAGGATGTAGCAGCGAGGATTGTTGCAGCTTTCGTTGCATCGGTGCCGCTTCGGATCGTGGAAGTGGTGGAGCTCGGATAATCGGGGGTTTCCACGGAGCGTTTGGTCCTCAAAGAACCGGCGGGTCCTTAATCATGTAGCTGTTGCGGTTCATGACTGTTGTAGAAAAACACGAGTGGATTTGCGCCGAGAATGAATGTTCGGAAGCTTCTGTTCTCGAGGAGTTTGGTGTGAGGTGCGCGTGCGATGAGGACGGGGGGGGGGGGGGTTTGGTTGCGTGAATCGTACACGGGTCTGGTTATCGACCAGCTCACCTCGGCGGCAGTTCGCGCGCGGCCGCGAGGAGCCCCCCGCGTGGGCTTGAGCCACCCCCGAAGCCGACATACCGCGTCGTGATGAGAGACGAACCGAGTCGTGAAAGCGGGAGGAAGCGAGCGGGGGTTCTGATGTTGCCGATGGTGGCGACAGCAGTGCCGTCGAAGCAGCACCCAACCTTCGCGACGGCATTGCTCGGAGAGCAAGAGAAGAGCAAAAGAGGGTTGGGGGGGGGGGGGGTAGGAGAGGAGGAGAGACGCTCGCTTACACACTCGACGCCCGGTGTGCCGACGTCTCGTGTGCTCCTGTGATGCTGATGGCTGCAGACGTCATCACTGTGATATGCCCCCGTACACAAGCCGAGACTTCAAGCCGGGCTCTTGAATTCCTCCGAGCAACGTATAATCCACTGACTGGACTGGTATAATCGCTGGTCCCTTCCAGTACCCAATATATATATATATATATATATATAT
>JAPYZI010006320.1:0-16972 GCA_030523105.1 Ophioninae sp. A BG-2022a | reverse complement strand
CGCGCCATCCGTCGGTAGTTACTAGCAGCGCAAAACTCCAAAATTCACATTACCGACGTAACGCGATGCTGCGTCGAAAGTTTCCAGCGTGTTCGTCATACCCTTAATAAAATCCAAACAAGGCCCAAAAGACCCAAACAAGCCCTAAATAAACCCAAAAAAACCCAAACAAACCCAAACAAACGTCAACCCTTATTTCTCACACGCGAACCATCCTCATCAACGAAAAAAATTACACTCCCTCGTAAATACCAACATTTAATTGTATTCAATTAAATGCTGAATTTTAATGTTGAATTTTCAGGCCCAACAATGGTTTATTGAACCATAAAATAAAAAGGACTACAAAAATCGACTCGTGTCAAAAATTTCTGCTTCCCGCATCCTCCCAAACATTTCACTCCAACGGGGACCCAATCCGGGAATATCTCGTCCAAAAAGCCACAATGTTCCTTCAACGGTGTTCGTACAAAACGAGTCTAACGCGCGCGACGTTCACAGTGAAAAGGGCCCTCGTAAAAACAAAAAAAAAAAAAAAAAAAACAAAAAACAAAAAAAAAAAAAAAGAAAAAAAAAAAAAAAAAAAAAAAAAAAAAAAAAAAAAAAAAAAAAAACCGACGATTCAACTTTTCGACTCTTTGAATCTTCTGAACGAAAAAAAAAAACAACAACAACAACAACAAAAAAGAAACTCCTTGCCCCACGACGATATACTCGTGAATTTCCCCACAAACTCCGCTACGATGTATTATTATTATTATTATTATTATTATTATCATTATTATTATTATTATTATTACTGTTATACTCTTTTCTTTATACTTTTTTCTGGTACCAGAGGTGCCATTTTCCCCACTCAGAATTGAACCATTTCCCGTCACGAATTCGGTGAACGAACACTTTTATTCTCGTTGCCACGCAATAAAGCGTGGTAACCTACCAGGGCATCTTCTTTCCTCCTTTATACTCGTTATAGAAATGGTATTCGTACAGATTTACACCCACCTACTTTAAAAAAGATATTAACTCGTCTGAGAGGTGCATCGATACGTGGATTCCATTATTCCAATTTTGAGGACTTCCCCCCCCCCCCCCTGGGCTTCATCCTCATCATCCCTTTTGCCTTGGTGGTTTCAACAGCCCTCCGATAAACCTACCCTTAGAATGGGACCAGAAGAGAGGAGAGGGATTTTTTTTCTCGAAGCTTCTTTGCTAGTCATTCACAAGGGCCATCCAACGATATCTTTATAATCGATCGAGATATTTCGAGGTGTATAAGGAATTCGTAAGACTCGGTAATACGGGATACACGCTTGGTGCATTCGTTATTATATAATATTTTTCTTTTTTTATTTTATGGTTCGAGTAACGAATCATTTTTTAAAAAAATTTTCATGGTTTATACGATTTTTGATTATTTTTTTTTTTTTTTGTGATTTTTTGTTAACGCTGGGAAAAATCAAATTTTGGATTTGTGTAACGTTTGGAAAAATTGTGGGTTATTATAGAAAATTGATTTTTTGGTTTGATGAAATGATTAATTTTTTATTGTAGTGATGCTAGTTTTTTAAAAATGTCATTGTTTATTATGATAAAGGTGGTTTAAAAATAATAAATGATTATTATATAAAAAGTTTATTATATAAAAAGTTTTTTAAATAAAAAGTTTATTATAATAAACCGACTACTCTAGTTTGTAATAATAAAGTAACTGATAAAACTAATAATTCTAACCAAAATTGATCTTTTTCAATAAACCAAATGTTTTTTTTTTTTTTTTTGATGAAGTAAATTTTTTTTTTTTATAATCAAAAGTTTTTTTTTAATCGACGTAAATTGAATTTTTTCGATAAACCAAAATTGATCTTTTCCAATGAGCCATTTTTATTGTTGTTTGAAAAATGTTGTTGATTTATTTCGAAAATTTTGGTTCATTGAAAAAATTTGATTTCAGCGTAACGGTTTATGTGAACTATTTCATAAGTTCATCGCACTCAGCAATTTTCGTGTCGAAAAAGATTAAAACATTTTTTTTTTTTATAAAAAAACGTTAACTGCAACGAGATTTGTACGTCTGAGTGTGAAAGAGACATTTTCGTGTCTAACGTCAGCATTACTACGACGATAATTTCGTAATCAACGTTTTTATGGATTTCGTTATCGCTCGTTTAGTCCCGATTACACTTCTTTGAATTATTCACGCTCCATATGAACTCGGTAATTTCCTGTGCTCTAGAGGACCCTCCAGCATCCAGATCTTCGAAAAAACATCGCGACGAAGAATGGGTTTGGGTTATAAATTACAATTAATCATTTTGTCATTTAATTATTATGGAAATTACGCTTCACAATCGAGAAAAAAATATAAAAATTTATCGATATCACAATAAAAATAAAAATTTAAAAAACAATTCGATACCAAAATAAGAAATAAAAAAAATAAATAAAGAACAAATAACAAAACAAATAACAAAAAAGAAATATCAAACAAAATAACAAGAAATAAATAACAAAAAAGGAAATAACAAAAATAAGGAAAATAAGAATTAAAACATTATGATAATAATATTTATAAAAACAAAAAAAAATAGAGATTACGATCAAGTCTATTATGCCCCAGTAAAGAACTTTCGATCAATTAGAGAAAAACAAGGATTATAACAAAATAAAATATAAAAAATAAACAAAATAATAACTAAATAATAATCAAACCACAAATACTAAAAAAAGGAATATAAACCAAAAAAGAACAAACACAAAATTTCGAAAAGGCAATACGAACAAAAAAGAAACAAAAAAAATGCAAAAAAGGCAATACAAACCAAAAAAAAAGCGAACAAAAAATGCAGAAAAGGCAATATGAACAAAAAAGAAACAAAAAAAATGCAAAAAAGGCAATACAAACCAAACAAAAAAAAACGAACAAAAAATGCAGAAAAGGCAATACAAACAAAGAAAAAACCAAAAATGCCAAAAAGTTCATACAAACCAAAAATAAAAAAGAAACAAAAACTGCAGAAAACCCAATAAAAATTAAAAAAAAAAGAAAGGCAATACGAACCAACAAAAAAAAAACAAAAAAAAAAAAAACAAAAAAAGAGAATTAAAAAAAAAATAAACGAGAGCTTTACGTTTCGGTACAGACAGAATTCTAACCGCCTCCATTTCCGTTATTTATATACGTTATTTAATTACGCGAAAGGAGAAACAATTGACCACTTTGATACGGAAATTGACAATTTCCGTAAAAGTTTGACGTAACCTCGAAAGAAACGAATTTAATCGGTTGATAATTACGGATGCTCCGTATCAATGAAATACGATAAAGCTGATTGTTCCATTTAAATTGATTAGGGAATAGGGAAATATTTGTGTTCTGGTTGTTACGAGGGGACAATACTTTAGCGGTGGTGCTTTGAGTCCTAACGGGCTCGTAAACCGGGCCACTCGCCCGTCGTCAATTAACTCGCAACTCTCTCTCTCTCGCTTTTTCTCTTTCCACACAAAAGGGTCGAAAGAGGGCGCAAAAGTCCTCGGGCTGAGAGAGACAGCCAATGTAAAACGGGACAAAGAAGGAACGAGGGCTGGATAAGGGCCAAATCTGGCTCAAAACGTATATATCACTAGCTAACAACCAAAAGGGCGTATATCGAATTACGTTGATCATTCAATCGAGCGTTTTACGCCTTTTCGTTTTATCAAGGCTCCGAGTCTATCTCAGCGTCAACAAAGCCACGGAGACTTTATTAGTTGCGTATAATGGCTCAGGGCTGATGGTACAGACGAAAAAGTAGAGGGGGATCTTTCACCAACTCCAACCTCCAAAAGGATGAAAGATTAAATTAAAAATTTGTTGAGAAAAATTCCTAATTACGTTAGCTCGTTTTTATCGGTGTTAGGGTATCCAGACCCCATTTACGTAAAACAGACGTCCTTCCTCTTTACCCTCCAGTTACAATGATACTCCCACTTTTTCTTCCAGAATTTCTTTCCTTCCTTGTTTATTTTCCTTCGCCTTCGATTTTTTTTTTTTTTCTTTTTTTTTTCAGAATTTTATCGATTGTGGAAACTTCCGGGATTGAGCCAATGATGGACTTGATGGAACTTTTTATTTTACGATAAAGAGACAATCTCATTGGCCTGAAATGTTTAAAAAAACAACTTAGTGGTGACCTAACTAACGCCCATCTTGTTTTTTTTTTTTTTTTTTTTTTATTACCAAAAAAGAACTACGAATGTTGAAATAAAACAAAAATAGAAATCAAAGTATTAATAATAATTTTTTTTACAGAAAAAAATGTTCACTGTTAACTAAAAGCTTTTTTTTTTTTTAAAAGCGTTATCTGGTGCTTTATTCGGATCACTGTTTCTCAATAATCCCATACACGTTGTAACTTCGTACAAAAAAAATAAATAAAAATATATATAATCATCAATTTTAAACTTCAATTTCGATAACAACACGCATAGTGTTGATAAACCACTAGATATAATTAGAATAATAATTCGCCAAGTAATATTGAAGAAAAAACAATTAAATTTTTGTACTTCGAAATTTAATAAACGCCTAAAGTACCTGAACCATGTAAAGCCCACTTTATTTCTTTTAATTACCAAAAAAAAAAATAAATAAATAACTACGAATGTTGAAATAAAACAAAAATGTTTATCTTAATTATTTATTCAATAACCAACGTATTAATAATCATTTTTGTCTGAACAAAAATTATTATTAATACGTTGGTTATTGAATAAATAATTGAGATAAACATTTTCGTTTATCTTAATTATTTATTTTATTATTTATTTTATAATATTTAATAAAAAAGAAAATTTTTTAATAAATTTTCAAAAACTTTTAATTAATAGTGAACTTTTTTTTTTCTGAAGAAAAAGTTCCTTGTTAACTAAAAGTAAAAAAAAAAAGCTTTTTCTGGTGTTTTATTCGTACCACTGTTTCTTAATAATTCCATACCCGTTGTAACTTCGTACAAAACCAAACAAAAAAAAAACCATATATAATCTTCAATATTTAATTTACGTTTCGATAGAAATTGAATATTATTTTTGTTTCCGGCTGGATGTTGGAACCGTATCAGAGCCGGACGTGGGTAAAAATATACGATTCCTCGATGTAACAACGCTACTTTCAACGAAAATTCCAAACTTTGGTAAATCTATATAATAATATTGAACGGTTTTTTCGATTACTTGATCATTTTTTTTACGAACCGGAAGTGACGTCAATTATTTTCTATGTATATGGCAGTTCTCGTTGAGGATCGAGGGAAATCTTCGAGAGCTTCGAGTCCCGATAAAAACATTGAAAGAGAATGTTATAAACGAAGAGGGAGAAGTTGGAGGGGCGGAGGGGGGGGGGGGGGGGGGGGGGGGGGGGGGGGAGTCGTTGCTTCATAAAGTTCGTACGGACGATTCGAACAAAGATGTAACGACGCCGACCGGCGCAAAAGGGGGCAAGATCTCTTTCCAGCGTACGTACGACTCCCGAGGATATAAAGTTGCTTGAATTCTGACAATGTGAAACTGTTGCGATACAGTACACGGCTCGGTACTCGGTATGCCTTGGTACCAACACTTTTCAAGGCTCAGCCCTTTCAGACGCGTCTCCGTGTGTACTACCGAAGGCACAAATGGAAATGGAATAATTGAGTCGTATAACGAGTCCCAGTCGCGAATCAAAAAATCATGCAATTTGGAATGTTTCACGAATGGACTCTTCATCGTCTCGCCCTTTGGTTCTCTCGTTTTCTTTACTAGTTAGCTGCTTGTTTTTATTTTCGTTGTTTGTTTGTTTGTTTGTGTGTTTTTTTATTTATTTTTCTTTTTTAATGGGGGACGGTCGTTCGAAATAAAATCATGGATGATTGATCAATGAGTTTTGATTTTCTTTTTCTATCTCGACGAATTTTTGGATTAGGTTTCTCGGAGGTAGAGCACTGGGTTTGAAAATAAATGAAATTTAGTTTTGGTTTTTATTATTTTTTATGGTTAATCATTGATTTTGAATAATTGATGATTAGTTTTTATTTTGAATGATTAATTAGCATTTTTTGAACGGTTAATCTTCTTTTTTTGGTTAATTGATGATTAGTTTTAATTTTGAATAATTAATCATCATTATTTGAACGGTTAATCTTGTTTTTTTGATTAATTGATGATTAGTTTTAATATTGAATAATTAATCATCATTTTTTGAACAGTTAATCTTCTTTTTTTGAATAATTAATGATCAATTTTTATTTTGAATAATTAATCATCATTTTTTGAACAGTTAATCTTGTTTTTTTGATTAATTAATAATTAATTTTAATTTTGCATAATTAATTATCATTATTTGAACAATTAATCTTCTTTTTTTGAATAATGAATGATTAATTTTTATTTTGAATAATTAATTATCATTTTTCAACAGTCTATCTTCTTTTTTAGATTAATCAATGATTAATTTCAATTTTGAATAATTAATCATCATTTTTTGAACAGGTAATCTTCTTTTTTTCGAATAATTAATTATGATTGTCTCTTAATAAGTAATCAATCATTAATAATTTTATATTATTAAAAAATAATTTTACTAATTTTTGTTAACGTGAATTTGTTTAGCGAATTGAAAGCAGTAAAAGAGAAATATAATTAGAAAAATGTACATTGTACATAGTCTTGCAGTGCACGAAAAAATATTTCGTTTTTATTTTTTATTTTCACAATATTTTTCCGATGAAAAAAAATGTTAGAGCTGGAACGAACAAAGATAGCCGAACGTTTCATGGTGGACCGGATTGTTCATAACTCGACAAGAGAGAGATAAAAAAAAAGAGGAGGCGGTCGGAGGCTTCGAAGGTTCATAGGGAGGCCCTCGAGAGGCTCTCTCTTTTCCTTATGACCAGTTTTACCTTTGGGATCGTGGAAGCCCTCTTTGTTTGGCCTCTCGATTCGCGGTACCACGGAATGAAGTTGTCGTTGTCTTTCGCTGCCAGAACGAACGCCATGAAACAATGTGCGCGCATAAATATCACGGAGACCTCTCATATTATACTCGGCGTCTCTACTCGGACCTTTTTTTATTCACTCACACAGAACGGTGACCGTAACCTGCAAAGGACCCAAAAAAGGGAAAAAGAGGAACCTGCGAAGAGATTCAAAGCACAAGGTACTTTGTTTCTGTGCGGGCCTAAGATACAACTCCATATATAAACTACGTGTACATTAAATTTGGTTCACATATATTTTGGGTTTGTTTAGGTTTGGGTTTGTTTGGGTTTGTTTTGGGTCACGTTAAATCTATGTGTACTTTTATTTTCATGACTTTTTGACTTACCAGCTTTGCAGATAGAATTTGTTTACTTTTTATTTAATTCTCAATAGCTTTTAATAATAACTTAATAGTCACACGGAGTGTGATAAATCTCACCCAATTTAGTGACTGTAAAATCATGTAAAAATTGAAAAAAGAAGTTTTAAACATTTTACAGTCTATTTTCAAACTTTTTTTTTTATGAGACTGCTTAAAGTATTTTCGTATTGCTCAATATTTTTAATAACAACAAAATTATCGAAAGAAAATCCGGAATAAATGCAATCCGAGGTTGAAAATGGGATGGGGTGTTTTTTATTCAGTGTATAACCGTCTGAATCCCTGAAATTTAAGTAGTTTGAAATCCAATTTTTGTTATATTTTTTTATAATCAATTTTTTTAATAATAGTTATTAACTATCAAAGTTGATACCCCCTTAGTATTAAGTATTTAAGTATTTAGGAAGAAAAGAAGTATGGATGTAAAGAAGTAGTATTTTAGAAGGATTTAACAAGTATTTAAAAAGTATTCAAGTATTTAAGAAGTGTAGATTATATATCTATACATTTATATTTTTTTTTACAAATTTATATTATAAAATATAAATTTATATTTTACATTTATATTTAGAATGTTTCAATTTATTTTAATATTTTACCAATAAAATTGTATTATTATTCAGTAATAATTCAATTAATAAATTTATTTAATTATTATTAAAGAAATTAAAAATGTATAAATTTAGGTCCACAAATTATGGATTATTTACTACAAAAAACGTATCTACAAATAACAAAAAAATATATACCCTTACCGAAATACAACAATATGAAAAAAAAAGTCATTCATCAGATTGACCCAGAGTGTGTACTCGAAGTGTTAATCTGCGAATCATATTTAACGTTACTTATTTATTAATTACAAGTTTCCAATGTGCTATAGTGAAAAAATAATAATTTTTGTCCTACTGTTTCTACAATCAGGACAATTAAAGTGGTATAGAAGTATCCATGGCAAAAACGACCATTCAAATTTGGACACTCTACTGTCAGATCTCAATCAATTTGACTGTAGTTTTTGATATTTAAAACGTGGGCATTATTAGGCATTGGGTTCTTACCTGACTCAGGTACTTCATTTCTAACGTCCCAAAATAAAAATCCAATCAACCTAAATGGCTGAAGGTAGCAATGCTAATCTATCGTCATTGCGTCAACAGAATTCAATAATAAACCAACAACGGAATTTTATTTCCAGTTCAGACGTTACGATTATCAACGATTTTTTTCGTGAATCGTTGATAAACGAAAATATCGAAAACCTACGGTCATTATCATACGAATAAACCGAGGGAACTGCCACTTTCGAGGCTCGATGTGGTTCGGGGATTTTTTTTTTTTTTTTTTTTTCGAGGGCTGCGATTTCAGGCTGATGATTCTTCGGGGATGATACAGGGGAAAGCTAATGTAATACGGGGTTGGAACGGGGGGACTTCTTATCTGCTCTTATGATAACGACGACCCTGGCCAGTTATCCAGTTAGCGTTCATTGTACGATTATTTCAGATCGCATCGGGATAAACCGACTGACAGCCGACTCCCTCGCTCCATCATACACTTACACACGCCTGTGCAGTCAAGATCTACGGGGAGAAATGGTGATTTTGAGAATTTTGGATTTTGAGGACCATCGATACGAACATACGTCCCGATAGCATGTTTCATATAAATATAAAGGGTTCATAGTATACAATCATTGAAATATATATTTTTATATATTTATGTGTTCGTATATACGTGTGGATGTATATATATATATATATATATATATTTATATATTTGTGTATGTGAATGTGGAAATCCGTGAATGTTGGACGAATCCCCCACGTGTCATCCCAATAATCAGGCAATGTATACACGTGCCGAAAATCTAACGGGACACGATGACAAATGACTCGGCTCTTTCGACAAACAAAAAAATATATTATGTTTGCAGTATCGTTGCACGTTGAAATTTTTTAGTATTGATGTACATTTCGAATATTCTTTCAGTGGAAATAAAACGGGATTACGGAAATAATGGATATTTTTCTTGTTTTGTTTTGTTTTTTTTTTTTTATATGTGAATGTTATTGTTTTTGGATTTTGGATTTGAGTTGAAAATCTGATGAATTTTTATATAGAATTTGGAATTTGATATTTGGAATGTGATTAATTTGGAATTGGGATTTGGAATTGGAAATATGATTGATTTGGAATTCGAAATGTGATTAATTTGGAATTGGGATTTGGAATTTGAAATCTTATTGATTTGGAATTCGAAATCTGATCAATTTGGAATTGGGATTTGGAATTTGAAATCTCATTGATTTGAAATTCGAAATGTGATTAATTTGGAATTGGGATTTGGAATTTGAAATCTGATTGATTTGAAATTCGAAATCTGATTAATTTGAAATTTGATTGATTTGGAATTCGAAATCTGATTAATTTGGAATTGGGATATGGAATTTGAAATCTCATTGATTTGGAATTGGAAATCTGATTGATTTGGAATTGGGATATGGAATTTGAAATCTCATTGATTTGGAATTCGAAATCTGATTAATTCGGAATTGGGATTTGGAATTTGAAATCTGTTTGATTAGGAATTGGTACTTTAAATTTGAAATCTGATTAATTCGGAATTGGGATTTGGAATAAAAAATCTGATTTATCTGGATTTTAGATTTATAATAAAAAATGAGATTAATTTGGATTTGAGATTTATAATTAAAAACCTGATAAATTCCGATTTCGAATATCCGATTCGAAACCTAATTAATTCGAATATCGAATTTCCGATAAAAATCCTAATAAACAAGAAATTCAAATATCCAATTGAAAAGTTGATTGATCCAGATTCCGAATAACCGATTCGAAACCCGATTACTAAAACGAATTTCGTATTTCCATGAAAAAATCTAGTATTCAATTCCGATATCCTATCACTAATTAAAAATCCATAGACTTCAAATATCAAATTCCAAATTCCCAGTCCGAAAAATTCATATTTAAAATCGAATAAATCAAAACGTCAAGTCAATGTTGAAAAATATTGAAATATCAAAAGTCTCCAGCTCGTTGCAGTATTTCAAATTTTCCTAAATTTTGTTCGACTCGAGAACGAAAGAAAAAGGTTGGTACGTTGAAAATTTAAATATTAACGTTCGCAAATACGAATCGGGTAATGTTTATTGGATTTTTGAGTGAAAACGTAAACGGGACAAATATCGAAGGTGGAGGTTGAAAAAGGTTGGCAAGTGGAGTGTTCCATGCAGCCAATAAAAAGGAAGGAACTTTCAACGTCGAGAAGGAAGAGTGGGGGGGGGGGGGGTTTCGGGCGGCAGTAAGATGAGGAACGCCGGCAAATGTGTTGTAACGCATAAAGACCGATATAGCGTATGAAACTTGGGCTTTTGTCGCGTCGGCGACGACGTCGAGTAAGGAAGGAGGAAAGAGTCAAAGACCCCGTCAATGCCGTGCCGAAAGTTATTGCTCTGTGACGAAATTCGATAATCAAATCACACACCAGGCGCCCGTGACTAATAGCGAGAAAGACAGAGCGAGAAACCGAGGGAAAAGAGGGAAAGAAAGAGATGGAACGAGAGGGGGCGACTCTATAGCGACGAACCACCACGATGTGTGGCGCCTTAATGCAACTTAAGTACAAATCATAATAAAACACGAAACACTGGCTGCAAAAACGATAAAAAGTAATTTAACGTTATCGTACTAATAAATGAACGATAATTTTTGATATATTGATACCGATAGCAACAGAAATAACATTAATTATTTGATTTTATTCATTTTGGAACTTTATTTAGCTTTTGGCTGACATTGGCTTTTGATTCACATTTGTTTCTGGCTGACATTGGCTTTTGGCTGACGTTGGCGTTTGGCTGACATTGGCTTTTGGTTCATATTGGCTTCTGGCTCACATTGGATTTTGGCTCCCATGGGGTTTTGTTGACATTGGCTTTAAGTTTCTATTGGCTTTCCGCTCACATTGGCTTTTGGCTCACATTGTCTTTGGCTCACATTGGCTTCTGGCTCACATTGGTTCCTGGCTGACATTGGCTTTTGGCTGACATTGGCTTCTGTCTCACATTGGTTTCTGGCTCCCATTGTCTTTGGCTCACATTGGCTTTTGGCTGACATTGGCTTTTAGTTCCCATTGGCTTCTGGCTCCCATTGTCTTTGGCTGACATTGGCTTCTGGCTCACATTGCCTTTGGCTCACATTGGCTTCTGGCTAACATTGGCTTTGGCTTTCATTGGCTTTTCGCTCACATTGGCTTTTCGCTCACATTGGCTTTTGGCTCCCATTGGCTTCTGGCTCACATTGGTTTCCAGCTCCCATTGGCCTTTGGCTCCCATTGGCGTTTGGCTCCCATTCTCACATAAGCAAACTTGATTTTATTTCGCATTGGAACAGGCTTCATCTATTTCCCATTAGTCGTTTCTTGTATTACCTAGTATCGAATCTCTCCAGGTTCAAAGAGACGTAAAACTTCTCCGATAAGTCGTTTTTCTTCGACTACTTGATTTTCCGTTTCATTATGTTCGGCTGGTAGAAATGACTGGACCGTTCGCCACATCCCATATTGCCTAACGCAAGTAAACGTTATTTCGCGACGTCGCGTTTTGTGGCCGGGGAAAAGGCGAGAGGATTCGAGTCAAGGAGCGTATAAACCGACCATTAGTATCGCCCAGCTACTGTCCATTGTCTCCGGTGTTTGCTGAAACAATTGACGGGATAGCTGCCGGGTTGGTTGGTGTGTTCGGTCGTCTCGTTAGCGAGAGAGAGGCCCCCGGTCACAACCTAACATACACACAGCCCGTAGCATTGTCCAGGACGGTTAGCACCCGCGGAAAAATCCTAACGAGCTCTCAGCGACCGTTTAACACCTATATAGGATCCGCGGTTTCAACCGCCCGGCAAAACGACCAGACGATCCTTTCTCTTTCTCTCTCTCTCTCGCTCTCTTTGCTCTCTTTTCGCGCTTTTTCCTCCATCTTTCTTTCTCTCTGTTTTTGCCCCTCCTCCCGTCCACCCTTCTTCTTTACCACCCTGATAATGGCTCTTTCTTCCTCTTTCGCTTCTCCCTCGATCTCCCTCCTCAGTCTCCTCTGTGCAGTCCTTTTTCGTTAAATAGCTCGTTGTCATTTTTCCCCCTTTATCTCTCATTTTTATACTTTATAATTGCAGAATATAGAATTAACAAAATTAATTACGGAATTAGTTATAGAATTAATAAATAGAATAGTAATTAATCATTCTTAATAGAGTAATGAATTTATTAAAAATTATTAATAAATTAATAAATTATTAATAAAATTAAAAATTATATTAAATTATTATGAATTTATTAAAAAATATTAAGAATAGAGTAAAAATTGAATTTAATAATAGAATTTAATAGAATTTAATAATAGAATAAAATAATTTATTAATAATAGAACAATTATTATTAATTATAGTTAATTAGAATAAGAATAATTAATAGTAGAATCGATAATAGAATTAATTAATATAATTGTAAAATTAGTAATTATTAATTCCCACACTGAGGGAATCACAGATCGACGGCAAATGTGATTACAATTATAGAGTCGCTCAAAAACTGCAAACGCATTTTTTTTTTTTTTTTTTTTTTTTTTTTTTTTTTTTTTTATTTTTTTTTTTTTTTTTTTTTCAAGGACATGTTTCACAAAATTGTGAACATGATTTATCAACATTTAACAAAATCGTTGACTTCAAATTTGTTATATTTGTTTAGTCCAATAGTCTTTCAGTCTTCACCTACCATTTTCCTCTTTATTATTTTTCTTTTTTCTTTTTTTTTTTCTTTTTTTTTCATTAATGACAATAGCGATGTCATTTTTCCAGCAATGACAGTGTTGATGTCATTTTTTCAATAACGAAAATAGTAATATCATTTTCCTCGGAAAATGGGAATAAAAATTCATTTTTTGGCAAACCCTGATTTTTGAGATTTTTTAATAATAACCTAAGCTCTCAATTACCATCGACCGAACCCCGAGAATTCCGAAAGTTAAAAACGCTTCGAAGTTAGAAATTTGAAAGCTTAAAAAAGATTTAAAAAATGTTAAAAATGTTAAATTTTTTAACCCAAAAAGATTTAAAAAATGTTAAATTTTTTAACCCAAAAAGATTTAAAAAATGTTAAATTTTTTAACCCAAAAAGATTAAAAAAATGTTAAATTTTTTAACCCAAAAAGATTTTTAAAATGTTAAATTTTTTAACCCAAAAAGATTTAAAAAATGTTAAATTTTTTAACCCAAAAAGATTTAAAAAATGTTAAATTTGCGTTTTTATTGAGACCCGTCAACTTTCGTTTCACTTTTGCCATTTAACAAACGAAAGACGGTTCAGCGAGGGGTTCGAAATTTCTCTCTCTCTCTCTCTTTCTCTCGCGTTTCGAGGGTCACGATCCTTGGGGAGATAAAATGTAATACGGAGGGTAAAAAAATAGCTTGAGAACGGGTCCTTCAGCAGTTTGCGAAAAGTTCTGTGTGTGGGACAATCCGAGTCTGAAATAATAAAGAGGGAGCGGGCAATTGAGAATGAGCCACGTTGGAGGAAGGGAAAACAGAGCGAGAAAACTGGGGAAATTGCAAATCTGGAAAATCAAGAAAGGTTCTCTCTCGTAGTGGTTTATCACTTATAAAAAAACAAAAAATAAATAAAAAGATATATAAAAAAAGTCGAAATATAAAACAATAAAAACTTAAATAAATAAATATAAATATAAATAAAAACAAAAGAAATACAAGACAATAAAAAATAAATAAATGAATATAATAATAAATATAAATATACAAAAATATAAAAAATCAAAGAAATAATAACTAAATTTTAAAAAATAAACAAACGAAAGACGATAAAAAAAAAAAAAACAAAAAAATCGAGAAGGGCTGACACAACGGACGTTCATTAACAACAACAATGACAATCATCAATACCATCATCAGTCACGATTCCCAACTTCGTTATATTCTTTTTATCTTTCGAGACTTTTCAAACTGCTCTTCTCATTTCTCATTTTTATTATATATTTTTTTAAATTATTTATTTCATTCATAATTTGCATAATTTTGCAGCTTTCAAGGGCAATTAAGAGTTTTTCACGAGGCATTCTCATGGACCTTCATAAAACCGTAGTAAAACCGGAGTCGAGGATATCGTTGGGCAACATCGCGTTGGTTGTTTTTTTTGTTCTCTCCTCTTTCGTTACGTCGAGGACGAGGTTGGAGACTTCTGGATCTCACCCCCGGTTCTTAACAACCCCCTGACGCCTTTTTCGTACCATCTCTGTCTTTTCCTCCCTTCCATACCCCCACCCTTTTCGTTAAAATGGCATCAGCTTCACAGGGACAAAAAAAAAGGGAATATGATTTCTCCACAGGGCAAGGTTGAGTTGCGATGCTAAAATTGCCTCAAGGTGAGTCCCTCTCGGATCTTACTTTTCCCCCTTGGTCGTTTCGTGGATGTAAAGAACCGCCTCGAACCGCCGAGACCAGCGAAATAATTCCAACGAAAATTTCATATAACTGTCGCAGGGATTTCGCGGATTTTCAGATTTGTTTCTTTTTTTTTTTTTTTTTCCTTTCCTTTCGTTACCCTCAAGCCCTACGATTTCATTTCACCAAACTGACGGGAATGATTACACCTGAAAGCTTCCTAGTGCCGCGAAAGTAGTTTCCCGGAGATTTGCGACCGCGTATAATCAAATGCCACGAATTTTTTACCACCTCCTACCCCCTCTCCTCTTCCTCATCCTCCAAGTCTTGATGAGGAGATATAAAATACCGAGAAAACTGCGTTTTTATCTTTTTCACCGCGGGGTTTTATAATCATTGTAACGGGCTTGCGTATGCTGGAAAATCACAACCCCCAATGACCTTCATGAAGGTCGTTGACCGTTTTCTATTTTTATCAACGAAATCCGTGAAGCTGGAAACGTTCTATGCAAACCGTGTTTTATCTCGCTTAAAACAGCTAGCTTTGGGATCAGGCTGAAAAGTTTAATGGATTTTTCAGAGGCTAATCTTTGTTTGTTTGTTTTTTTTTTTTTTTTAATTATTAGCGATGATGACTCGCTTTCATGACGTACATTCGTTCGTCATAATGCCCATTGTTCGATCAGAAAAGTGGACGTTACATTTATTACCTTCGTTTTAATTGTCTAAATAAAAAACTTTCCCAATTTTTCACAATCCTTCCAAATCTTTTCAGGAGGGTTTCTTCAGAGGGTATAACAGTCTTTTGTCTCGCTGTTTTTCTTCAAAGGGGATGAAATTATTTGACAATTTTATCAGGATGCTTTTATTTCATCATCTCGTTTTTTCGTTCAATATCTGTATGAAAAAAACGTTCCTGTCGTTGATTTATTAAAGCTGGTAGACACTGGTTCAAAGAGGTTCAAAAAAATCTGGTAGATCCTGGTTAAATTACTTTGAAAAAACATGGACGATTCTGGATCGAGGATTTTGAAAAAAAAAACTAGTAAACCCTGGTAGATCCTAGCTGAAGGATTTTGAATAGAATCTGGAAGATCCTGAAACTAGGATTTTGAAAAAAAAAACTTGGTAGATCCTGCTTCAATGACTCTAAAAAAAACTGGAAGATCCTGAAACAAGGATTTTGAAAAAAAAACTTGGTAGATCCTGGTTCAATGACTCTAAAAAAAACTGGAAGATCCTGGATCAAGGATTTTGAAAAAAAAAACCTGGTTGATCCTGGTTCAAGAACTTCAAAAAAGAAAAAACCTTGAAGATCCTGTATCAAGGATTTCGAAAACAAAAAACTGTATCAAGGATTTCGAAAACAAAAAACCTGGTAGATCCTGGTTCAAGAACTTCAAAAAAGAAAAAACCTTGAAGATCCTGTATCAAGGATTTCGAAAGCAAAAAACCTAGTAGATCCTTTTTAAATGACCGAGAAAAAAAACTAATAAATCCAAATTCAAGGACTTTGATAAAAACCTGTTAAATCCTGGTTGAACGAAATCGAAAAAAAGTCCCTCTAATAAAAAAGGTGTTCGATTGTTTTTAAACGATTTCCTCTGGTTTATTGTATCCCTCGATTTTTCCGTTCCATCATAGTAATAGTTTGAAACGGACGTTGGCTCGTATAAGTCTTGGTTTAGTGATACTTGTAGGATTGGGCTTCAAAGTTTTAGTTACCGTCGAAGCGCATGGCTTATTTTCATTGGAACGGCAGCGAGTACTTTAATTTGCATAGTAAGAGGCATTGGTGTGTGCGCGCGTGTAGGACTCCGGTTATTTTCGCTAGATCGTTGTTCGCGTCACGCCCACACCTTCCTCCTCGAAGCTCCCTCCCAATATACCGTTGAATATCGTTTTCCATCCCCCTCTGACCCTCTTTCAGTTTCGCATGAGCAGAACCCTCTCGGTATTTCTCCTCCCTCTCGGGCTCTCTTTTTTTTGTCTTTTTTTTTTTTTTCTGTTCTTGAACCAGGATCTACTAGGTTTTTTGTTTTCGAAATCCTTGATACAGGATCTTCAAGGTTTTTTCTTTTTTGAAGTTCTTGAACCAGGATCTACCAGGTTTTTTGTTTTCGAAAT